>PVIW01000791.1:0-100697 GCA_004026585.1 Noctilio leporinus
TGAGATCATATGATATTTGTCCTTCATTGACTGGCTTATTTCACTAAGCATAATACTCTCCAGTTCCATCCATGTTGTTGCAAAGGGTACAAGTTCCTTCTTTCTTTCTGCTATATAGAATTCCATTGTGTAAATGTACCAAAGTTTTTTGATCCAATCATCCACTGATGGGCACTTAGGCTGTTTCCAGCACTTGGCTTACAATAGCCTCTTAACTACTCCGTGGCTTCCACCCTTGCCCCAGGTCCACAAGGCTGTTTTTATCATAGCAGTCATAGTGAATCTTTTAAAATTCCACTCTCTGAAATGTAAAATGTCACTCTCCTGTCCAAACCTTCCAGGGGCTTCTCACCTCGGAGTGAAAGCCACTCATTCAATGGCCTACCAACTAAAATCTGTCCTTCATCCCCGTAATTGGGACATAATCGTTCTGTAGGAGTCTCTCCACTCCAGCCCCACGGGTCTCCATTTTTCTGGAACACACTGGGCATCTTCCCACTGAAGGTTTGCGCTTGCTCTTCTCTTTGCCGGGAGGGCGTTAGTCCCCAGACCTGAAGGGCTGCTCCTTCTTCTCCTGCCGGTCCCTCAAAGGTCTCCTGATCGCTTGACCATCTACTTAAAAATAACAATCCTACCTACTCCCAACTGCATTATTCTCCATAATACGAAACACGAACCTACTGAATACTATTTGTTTATATACTGTCAGGTCTATAACACTCTAACGCCCTCACTAAAACATAACGTCCGTCGGTGCGCAGTTTTCTGTGTAGGTGCCCACCCCAGACATAGAAAACCCTGTCTGGCACGTATCTGGTTGAAAGAATAAATAGTCTTGCTCCTATTAACTAATCGACGTACAATCTCATATGAAGACGGTCAAAAATTCAAGACTCGGAGACACTAAATGGAGATTCTCAGAAAGTGAGATACACCGGAAATCCCGGATTGTGTGGCCGCGCTACTCCAGTCCAATCTGTTCGCCAGATCTGAAAGCTCCTTCACACTTTTTCCATCAAACCACCGCCCTGCTTCGTGGAACACGTTTTCGGAGCCCCACGCCGAGGCTGACAGGCCAGCTGGGAAAGGGGGGCCAGCGTGGGATTCAGGGATGAAGCGCTGCGGCCGCGAGGCTCCAACATAACCCACCAGGACCCGACCTGGTTCTGACACCCGGGCTGGGCCTTCTGACTCCAGATTCCAAGTAGTGACAGGTCCAAAGACAGGAGTTTAGGTCTCACACACACACACACACACACACACACACACACACACACAGCTGGGAGACGCCTCCGGAAAGAACTGAGTAGCGCACCCAGGAGTTTCCTTCCAGACACACCAGAAGATGAAATTTGGACAAAGAAACGAAATTTGGGTGTGTCGGTTACTGCCACACAGCCCCCCGAAGTACCTGAGCGCCGCCCTGTAACAGGGCGCCGGGAGGGCGGCCCGAGGACCAGCCCTCAGCCCTCCCGCCGCCACGCGGGCTTCCCCGGGGCTCCCGGGTGCCCGCGCCCCGCCAGCGCCGCCCCGCAGCGCGAGCCACGCAGCCAGTCACGTGCTCCCAGCGCGGCCCCCAGCCCCGCGCGGCGGGAACCGCACCCTCGGGCCCGCCCCCGGAGGCCCGCTCCCGAAAGAAAGACGTGTGGTCGGGCCAGACAGGGCCGGGGGCTGCGGCCGGAGCTCCAGAGGACCGAGTCGGAGGTTACCGGGTAGAGGTAGAGCACCGCTGCCACCAACGCCAGCAAGAAGGTAACGGCGAAGATGGCGAAGTCCAACATGGTCTTCCGCCGGGAGCCACGTCCCTGATCCTCGGCTCCCGTAGCGGCCGCCTGCTCCCGGCCAGATGAGCGGAATGAGCCGCGGGGCGGGGCGGGGCAGGGGGGGAGGCGGGGCGGGGCGGGGCGGGGCCCCAGCTGGACCTGTGAGCCAATGGGTCGCAAGGGGCGTGGCCAAAGCCCCACTCCGGCCTCGGGAAGGGCAGCAGAAAGCGGTGGTGGGCTGGTGACAGGATTTAAAGCCACGCCCACAACTTGGGGACAGAGTTGCTGGCGAAAGCAAAGCCCAGGCTTCCAAAACACTTTAGTTGTCCACGTTGTGCTACGGCCAGTGCTTTTTCCATTGGATTTAAGATTAAAATCTCTAAAGCAATGATTCTCACAGTGCGGTTCCCGGACCAGCTGCAGCTGCATTGAGGGGGAACTCGTTAGAAATGCAGATTCTCCAGCCCATCACCAACCTACAGAATCAGACACCGGTGTAGGGAGAGGGGCCCAGCAACCCATGTTTTAACAAAGCTGTTAAACACAGTGACAGCCACTGATCTAAGGTAACCTGCACAGGAAAGTGCCAGTCAAGCACCTTTAAATGTCCCATTCCGCAAAAGAATTTATGTTTGAAGCCGTAGAAAACATGAATCTGTGACAATATTTTATTTGGCGCAGCACGTGTGAAAAAGTGGTATCTACTTTAGCATTTAGCATTAGTTGTCCTAAGCTAGGATCCCTCTTCCTCTATTTCACATAGGTTTTGGTATGGATAATATTAAGGCAAAGTCTATTTACTGGTGCTTCGTTTAGTGCAAGCGTTCTGCAAGTGTTTATAGATTTTATAGCTTTAATATAAAGTGGCCAAAGGGGGTTGGAGTAATTCAGCAAATCATTTTAGATTATATCCACCACCACCACCACCACCACCCCCGCCGAAACATCAATATGGTTGCCCTTCACCTGCCTCCAGCTATGAACCTGGCTGGAGACCTGGCTGGAGACCTGGTTATGTGCCCTGGCTAGGAATAGAACCAACGACCTTTGGGTTTGCAGGCCGGTGCCTTATCCACTGAGCCACCAGCCAGGGCTCTAGATTACATTTCAGAGCTTCTATGACAATTTTTTTGCATCTACAATGTAACAAAACGTGGCTGAAATTTAATTCTGTCAAAATTCTTTGCACTCCAGTTGTCTTAGTTTCCAGTTTATTTTTCAATCTCTTCTTTGCAATTTTGAAGACATTTCCTATTGAAAACATGTTCCAAATAGTTTTCAAAACAGTAAATATCAGATTTTTAAATGCATAATGTTGCACCGTAACATTGAACCGTAAGCTCTGGGCACCAATCCTCCAGGATATCTTGATTCACTTTCCTTTTAGTCCTAAATTAACCTGAGACTTGAACTTTGAAGGTACGTAAAAAAGGGACAAGAAAGTACAGAGGTTGAGCAAGGTACAGTATTTTAAACTATACAAACCTCCTCTTGTGTTCTTCAAACTTTTGCCTAGATGCTTGGGAAGGGAAGGGAGGGAAGGGGATGCGGGAGGGAAAGGAAGGGGAGAGGAAGGGGAGGGGAGAGGAAGGGAAAGCATTGATTTGTTGTTCTACTTGGTTGATTCTTGTGTGTGCCCATAACCTTGGTGTATTGGGATGATGCTCTAACCAACTGAGCTACCCAGCCAGACTAGAACTGTAACTTTTTTGTATACTGTACTTCAATACCATCCTAGGTTCATTTTTTTTTTTTAGTTCCAATAGTGTGTGTGGGTGTGTGTGTGTATGCGTGTAATATCTTAGGACACTTGTTTCTTTTCCAATATGTACACTTCTTGTTTTTGCCTTATTGCACTAGCTAGGACCTACAACAGGAGTCATGGGAATAGGTGTTCTTACCATATTCTTGATCTTAGGAAGAAATAGTTCAGTCTTGAACCATTAAATATTACTTTAGTGATGAGCTTTTCATAAATACCCTTTATTACATTAAGGAAGTTCCCTTTGATATTTAGTTTGCTGAGAACTTTCTATCTTAAACAGATGACTTTGTCAATTGACCTCCCTGCAGATGACTGTTTTTCCTTCTGTTAATATGGTGAATTTCACACATTGATCTTTAAATGCTAACCCCATCTTAAATTCTTAATTTAATAGGATGAACCACACTTGGCCTTTTTGCATTATCCTTTCTACACATTGGGAGAATTGATCTGTTAAGATTCTCTAAGTATTGTATCTTTGTTCATGAAAAGACTGTATGTAATTTTTTTGTATTTAATTTTGCATGGGTGAGGGGTAGGATTATATGCCTTTTAGTATTTCTATTACCTGCAGCATCTTAAATTCTACTAGATTGGCCCCACTTTTTCCCCCCCTCACCATCCCGTCTCTAAAGTGACTGCATTTTTTCCTTTTCTCAAACAGCAATGCCTTCTGAGATGACCACACCCAATGCTGCACACTAAGCCCATTTCTCCATAAACGGTCCTCTGATCCACCCAAACTCTTTTTCAGTATTTTCACATATGATGGGCTTTCTCTTTCTGCAAGTCTTTTTGTTCTTTTTGGTTCACCCTTAAGTCCTCTATTCACCTACTTTCTCAAGTTTCCTGGGCTCTCCTTGCTCCCCACAAAGGCTTACTGTAAACACTTAAGAGAAAGCTCAGCTATAAAATTTTTTATATCCTTAGTAATTTGAGGTTAGTATTGTTATCTGTCTTCTAGATATCATAAAACTTATCTTCTAGATATCTTAAAACAAGTTGTATTCTTGTGTTTCTGTGCGGTTTTTTGGAGGACATGAAGAGAACTCTAAATATAGGTAACTATCATTAATCTCAGGCACCTTAAATCGAGATTCATACATTTTGTATCTAGTTTATCATTCACCCATTAATTTTCCACCTCCCCAAACGCTTATTTTTTCTATTTTCTTTATCCTTCTGTAGGTTTATGCTTTACTCCTTATAGGTTTATGTCTTTATGTTAATAGAATTTTAATATGGAACAAATCCAAATAGACTACTTTTACATTCAATCTGTTATCCTTACCCTAAGAGCAAGCAGTCTCTTCAAAGACCTGGACAAACAGAATCAACTGTGGCAAATGTCAAGTGGCAATGACTTCGTGTTGATCACTTTTATTTAACTTGAACTTAAGATTCCAAAGATGTAGAAGTAAAATGTTTAATATCTTTTAAAATAGTTCGTTAAATTATTTTTTATTTTTGACATAACTCTTATTTTCCTTTAACAAACCACCTTTTTCATGTTGATTAACTTACTGGCTTACTGGTTAAAAGCAGAAGGTTTCATAATACACATTCCCATTTCAAACCTCCATATAATTTTACTACATAAGATTTGTGAACCTTAATTGTAAAGTGATACTAGCTATTTGTATCATTTGACATGAGAATAATTTGGCTCAGGTAGCAAAAAAGAAAATAATACATTATTGGAATATATTATTGATTTTCACATTCACTACTACGTTAGGCTGAATGAGGCCCCCAAATATGTACATATCCTGACCCTTGGAATTTGTGAATGTTACCTTATACAGTAAAATAAACTTAACTGAGTAATTAAGCTAAGGATCTTGAGATGGGAAGATAAACCTGGATTATCCACATGGACCCAATATAATCACAATAGGCCTAATAAGAGGGACACAGGAAGAATGAGAGGCAGAGAAGGCAATAGAAAGGTGGAAGCAGAGATTACAATGAAATGCTCTGAAGATGGTGGCCATAAACCAAGGACCACTAGAAGCTGAAAAAGATAAGGAAATTGATTTTCCTCACAAAGCATCCAGAAGAAATTATCCCTAATGACACTTTGACTTTAGCCCAGTGGAACTGATTTCAAGTTTCTGACCCCTAGAATTTTAAGAGTAAATGTCTGCTGTTTTTAGCCACTAAATCTGTGGTAATGTACAGCAGCAATAGGAACATTTATCATCACTTTTAAATACAATGATGTACCTTAAAGGGAGACAAGGCTAAGTATCCAATGTTACGATCAAGACCACCTATCAGTTAATTATAGTAGAATTAGATTTATGGTAAAAGCATTCATTTCAAAGAAATTTTGCCCCTTTTATTAAAGGGTTACCCCTTGCCAGAGACGTACTGACTTCACTTTTGTGGGAGCTCGTCTAAGCACCGAGTTTCTTGAATAAGATCTGTCCCTTTATTTTAAAATCTGTGTGGCTTAATATATTATTATATATTCCCTTGCTTTATTAATTATAAATTAATTTATAAATTTATTAGTAACCTTTCAGTGCATTTTTATGATAGAACTCTGTACTTGTGACCCCATAAACATACATAGAAAACCAATGCCAATAGTTCTTTCATTAAAGTGAAAATAAAACTGTTTATTACAATGCTGTATTTCTCACCTCTGATCCTTTACCATTATTTCACTTGATCCCTAAGCCATCATACATTTTTATTTTACAGGTGAAGTGGAATGAGAGAGCTTCAGTGTCTTATTCAAAGTCATTGTGCTCGTTATAGTACAAATGTAACCTGAAGCCAGATCGGTTGTTCAAGGTGCGTGTCCTTTCCACTCTATCATATTCTGTTAGAGATAGGTGACAGTATCTCAAAATCTTGCCCAATACTGTTGACCATAGGTCAAAATTGTATTGTTTTCTGCTATTTCAATATGTTTCAATATACTTAAAATGTAGTAGTGCGCTTAGTACAGTAGGATCTTTTAACAGTATATAAAGCAACAGCAAGAAATAAAATGAAGGTTGTCTTCAGCAAGAATAAGCACTGGAAATTAATATACTGTATTATACATTAGTATATTTACAGTGTATGTGTGTGTGTGTGTTAGTGTGTGCGTATCACTCTTATGAAGTTGTGGTACTTTGCATTCTCAAGCTTTTCTTTAGGATACTGATAGGGCTAGATCCTGAACCATGACAAGTTCATCAAGGAAATTATATCCTGAGAAAGCCTGCATCTACATAAATCTCTCTGCATCACTATGGTTCTAATTAATAATACTATTAATATAACCACTACTCACTTAATGTGGGAAAATCAGAGTATCTGCATACAATCAAGCTGTTCATATTAAAATATAGATTTTCAGTTTTAATATAAACTTAGATTTTCTCAAACCAAAGTTCCTCAAAGTGTTATACCTCAAATAAAAGTTCCAGATGATCTGCAGCATATTTCTGTTCAGATGTAAAATTTGATGAGCATTGTTTTTTGGATGTCAATTTTTCCCCCAACCTCTTTGACACTGTATTCAAGTTCTCACATAAGCAAGTTATCATGTGTTTTCCCACCTGTAAATGCCTCTGTGATATTTCTTGGGAAAAAAAAAAAATAGGATTCTGAAAGTACTGATATTCTAGGCTGAACTAAATCCATCTTGACCTTCTCTTTAATCAGCATATCATATGCACGTGAGCAACCTGGTGCACTATTTTTCTTCCAAAAATCAGTAATATATAAAAGGATTTGAGCTGTAAGTGAACAGTTGAATAAAAAAAGATTTTCTATCAGCAGAGTATGTGTTACTGGGGAGGCCTGAGTCAGGGGGCTCAACCTCTTCTGTTGTTGCTTTGTTCATAAGAGAAGAATTCAGGCAAGAGACAAACATATATGGAGGAAACAAGATAGCAAGTTTATTTCTGAAACATATTTGAACACAAAACTATAGGTATGCATTGAACTAGTCCGAATGCCCCTCAGATAGAGGAAATAAAATTGTTAGTAAGTATATTCTATACATTTGAGCCCGAAGTTGCAAGTCAGCAGCTACCTGAATGTGCGGACTATTGGGAACCAGTTTCTAGGTTCTCCCTCCTACTTTCCCTTCCAAGACCTCGGGACAGTTACAAAGGCTTTCTTTCCCAGCTAGTGGGGACGATACACACAGAATTTCTCAGGGCTTCCCTCTGGTCCTTGTGACAGATTTGCTTGTGATACCTGGAACACCCACCCATCTTATCAGACCAGGCTCAGGACTGCTGAATCAATGGGTGAGACAAGTCTCCCTTTTGTTTCTAGCCTCCTGTTTTAAGTTCTTTATCAGATTGCACAGGGTAGGACCCCTACCCCTGCTTTATTTCCTGTCTGGTCACTCTTTCCTAGATGCTGCCTAACACGGGAATAACGGAAATTCACAATTTCTCAGTAGCCTTTCCCTAACTCTTCCAATCTCTGCAAAATTACAAATGAATCACCTTTGAATGGATACAACTTTAGAAAATGCACCAAATGCTATGTAAGCAGAGCTTTATGGGAATTGAATAGACTCAAAATCATTAAAAAGTCAATAGTAGAAAAAAGTTAAAAATCATTTTAAAATTCCATAATAAAGTTTAAAAAAATCATTTAATCATTAACTGAATGATATATGTATGGTGAAAATATATAAGCTCCAGTATTATTGTGTAAAACAAACACATTTGATGCTTGGTATGGTGTTGTGAATGTATTTCATATCACAAAAGCAAGGCCATTTTTTAATTAAGCCTGTGACTGACCTGGCTTGAATTGCCCTGTGACTGATCAATTTCATCAGCTGAATTAATGTAGGAAGTTTCCAATCCTAATAGAGTATCTTCAATTAAAATGTTGAATAGTGCAATAATAGTGCTAGGCTAGAAATAAGTTACTGTTCTTTTCTATTGTCCTGTTACTATGCGTCTAGAGACAAAAGTATTAGCAAGAACCTGAAAACAGAGCTTGGGTTCTTTTTTTTTTTTTTTTTTTTTTTTTTTTAAGATTGTATTTATTATTTTTAGAGAGAGGTGAAGGGAGAGAGGCAGAGAAGGAGAGAATCAATGTATGGTTGCCTTTCATCTGCCTCCAGCCATGAACCTGGCTTGCAACCTCATTATTTGCCCTGGCTGGGAATCGAACCAGCATCCTTTGGGTTCACAAGCTGGCACCATTCCACTGAGCCACCAGCCAGGGCTGGGTTCTGTCTTAATATGGACTAAGTTCTATTAACCTTAACAAAAACAGAAGAATTAGGTCAACAATTTAGACTGTCATAAGTTGATGAATAAAAGATTTTTAATTATTAAAGAAAATATAAGTAAAATTAAAATACCAACCTAATGTAGTGTTGTTGTTGTTTTTTTTACCTACAAATGGAGATTTCTGGCTTATGAATATTTCCTGAGGGGGAAAAAATGTAACCATGTTTCTGAGGTGGCTTTAAAACAAAACGCTAAATATCTGTCATTACACATGACAAAAACTGGTCAATTAACATAACATTTACCTTAACACACAGGACTATAGAAGAAATTCTGCTCCTAAGAGAAAGAAGCAGTGATCAATTTGCTGCCGAACAAATACTGCATTTAATTCCTCACCTACTCAAATAACTTAGCCAAAGTTAAGATGTAATCAGACTTTATGAATTGAGAATTTACAAATCAACTGATGAAAGTAACATCATTTTTTAAATTTGATTGAACCCCACTTTCATGTACAAAGCTATTTATTATGTACAAAGTAAATGTACATTCTTAAAAACTTTAAAATACAAATTTCAAAAGGACTAAAAAAGTGCAAAATTTTCAATTATCTTCAATCATGCTATACAGAAAATTAGCTCATATACAATGAAAAATATTTAAACAGCACACATTGTAACAAAACAACATATATCTTACATCTTTAATTGTAAAAGGATGAAGGGAAGAATGTGTTGCACCAAATTAACAGTAACTTCATTATAATGAGAATATTAATCAAAATTATTTACACATGTTTTAGTTTAAAACTCTCTCAACTTTAAAACCTTTTTGGCATACAAATATTCACAGTCACAGTTTGCACAGTCAATAATTAGTTACAAATAAGGCTTAATATTCTTTTCCATGGACCATTCCAGTAGAAAAAATGAGAAAGAACATTTAGGATAACTATATAACTTTTTGAATTAAATATTTAAGTAGCAGCACAATTTGCAAGTTTTTTAACATGTAATTCTGAATTTTCTGCTTCCTTCCTCTGAAATGACTATGTGTGTGTATATACATATGTGTGGGTGTGTGTATACGTATATATTCAAGTCAAATCATTTTTATGATATTCTTCTATATTAATGGTGCATGTTTACAACAATGCATCTGACAGAAAATGAGTGGCTAGCTCTCTGATTGCTTAGCAAAATTTTTCTTCCAAGTCTTTACCAGCAAATAGGGGATGAAAAGCCATACCTGGTAGGAGTGTCTTAAGAGAACAGCCGTATGGTGTTCTAACAGTATCTTTTAATGTAAAGCTAACTATAAACACATAGCAGCCCCCCAAATCCTGGTTATAGTACTTAGGAATCTCAGAAAGCAATAAAAAGCAGAATAAGGACAACAGTCTAAAACATAAGACCTATTGTAATATGCCATAATTTTAGAAGTATAGTAACTATGAAAATTAACTAATTTAAAAGTTATCCAAGAAAAGTAATCAAAATCCCAAAAGAAGAAATAAAGTTATTCTCTTTAATCCCTATATAAAAAAACTAAGAGGCTGAAATTCTTTTCAATTAAGTCAAGTTTCTAAAGTGTTTATTATATAATTTTACCATTTTGAAGAGCAAAATACAGTAATGTATCATGGACAGTTTTTTCCTTTAAAGTGCAAAAAATGTATCTTGAATTTGTAGGCTGAGCCCAGTAACTCTTAAAACACATGGTTTGTAGAATGTGGGAAAATATTTCCAACAGAAAGAGCATCAAAATAACATTTTAACGTTAATCAGTATACTGGCTACCAGAGACCCTCTAGTTTTAATACATATTAAATTGAACTATGTTATTTCCAAATATAATTTTAATAGTTCCAATTAGATGAATATTTTAAATAATTTTAATCAAAATATTTTATTCCAATCTCACTTAAAATCTTAACTTGTTTTCCTATTCTCAAATTATAACATTGAAACAGTATTACAAGTGACTAATCACTTTTACACTAAAAAAAGTTATAAATTAAAAATAATGTGATAGCTATATATAAAATACACATGCACTTCCATTAACAGTCAACTGTTAAAAAATGAATGGGTAATTCTTTCAGTGACCAAAATGTGCTGATTTATTTTTATTATTATTAGAATAATATTTGGCAAATGTTGAATTAGTGACTTTTTACTTGTTGTTTTCCTTGAATTTTCGGTTCATAAGATTATAGGAAGGGGATGGATGTAATACAACAATAATAAAATTAAAAAAATTAAAAAAAAAAAAAAAAAAAAGATTATAGGCACTAAAACAAAAGTAAATACAGTTATGTCTGTCTTTTTTCACTAAAACCATTAGCTTCATAAATTAAAATCCTGCAACATATTTAGAAATCACCTACATATGACAAATGCCAGTGAGATAAAAATGCCAGATGTTGTGTCCGAAGGGTTGCTACAATGTATCAGAAAAGTATTTGATAACACAGCTACTTTTTTACACAAGGTTCTTATATTGAGGAAAATAACCTAAATCCTACAATTAAGGATGAGCTTATATTATTAATGTAGAAAATTGAATCATTTCCAGTATAGGACTAAATATTTTAAATGTTAATGCTTTATTTTTTGTAATACTAGGACTTTGCATATGAAAAATTGTAGATTATTTCCATATAGAAGCTATAATTACCAAAGTTATTAAGTGGAAGGGCTCTATCCAATGCTTTTTAATTAGGGAAATTCTATTGATTATTAAAGCTTTAAGATTACAGAAGATCTAATTTTATTTTTTTTTTAATTATAGCATTTTGTTACATGTACTTTTTATTAATACTTTTAAATGTTACCAAATTCAAATATGCAAATATTCACTGACAGTCTCGCTAGGATTAAAAAGCAAACCTACTTTTGAGGGCAACTATTAGTTACAAGTTTCAAATATGAAAGGTCTGAAGAGGGTTTATGATAATAATGCAACTGAAAAGGAAATTTAGTTGTTTCTATAGTATGCAAAACAAAGAACCCATTCCAAGCAAATTTTAGATAAAGTGTCTCCAAAGATAATGATTAAAACTATTTTCAAATAAGCCTGTGAATATTAAATCTTATTTACAAAAATGAATGAATTTTTATAGTAAAAGTTTAAGATTTAATATAATAATCCTGAGACACAATTTATTTTATATCAAGAACATCTAGTAAAGTCATTCAGAAAGTCCACATGCCTTGACCTCTGTTTATTCAGAAAACTTCAATAAGTCTGATATGCAATCTCAATTTTTAAAAAACTGGCCTAGAAAATGCTAGATTCAAATGAAAGAAGATTGTGGCCAACATTTTACTCATATTGAAATGATGACTGACAACAATATATTGCCACTGACTAATGTCATCAGAGAGAGTATCATCAGGCTCTGATGAAGGAAAACTCTCTAGTACAATGTTTTATATTCAGTCAAGTTTAAAATAAATCAAATATTGACTATATGTGATAAATTAGGCAAAAAAAATAGTGTAGTGAGAATCGATTATTTGTTGAATGAGTGATTAAAATGTTTAAGACTGGTCACTTACTGGGAAAGAACAGTTTCAGTTCATGACAAACAGTTATATCAGGATAAAGTATATGTCTGGCTGATAAAGGAAAACAGATTAGATTTAGAAAAGTAAAAGAATGTATTTCATTTCTTACACCACTCAAAAACTGTAGCCTAAAGACAGGTTTAAGAACTTATTTATGGAAGTTTAATGGTGTATTTGAAGAGACCAACCTTCGCCCCTCCCATGCCATTACATATTATGACATTATTTAATATTTATATAATATAGTCCATGGACTTGCACCTTTTCCTTGAAAAGATAGTGAAGACAATGCTGCTCATTTTTTTAAATATAAATATATAAAAGGAGCTAACCTCTTTAAATTCAATTAAAATATTTCCATTAGTGATTTCTTTAGTAATAATATAAAATACACTTAAAGGCAAAGATCATGAATCTATCACTAAATAAAAATCTGGTATTCAAGTTAAAAATTTTCCTTGCCTATTCCTATTCAAAATATAAAAAATCTTAGGTGAAGATTCAACTTTCAAGTCTAAATTTAATGAAGTATGAAGGCACACTTATTCCTTCAGAAGCATAAAACTGATTTTCAGCAACAGTGATTAAGAATAATTTTAAAAGGGGATGGATGTAATACAACAACAATAAAATTTAAAAAGAAAGGAAAAAAAAGAATAATTTTATATGACTAATATAGGGGGAAAAAAGCCTTACTGATTATATTCCTTGCTAATGACAAGTGAGTACTTGGCATTTCTCTCCTAGAAAAGCATGTATTTTGAAAAAACCTTTCTGACAAAAAGAAAATAGATAGAAACATTCATTGCTGACATGAGCTTCGCAAGCTTAAAATATTTTAAATCATGTAGCCAAACTTCAATTTTATATGCTTTCCTAATTTTCATGCCATGATCTATTTTATCTTTTCTCCTCCAATTTTAACTAAGAAAATGACAAAACACTGATTGGGGAAAGTTGAGAAAAGGCTTACAAAGCTTCTTTATTCTCTAAATGAGGACAACTATAAGTTTTCATACTGACCTCACTTTCTAAAAATAAAATCATCTTATTATATAAGTCTCTCCTCATGAACAGGAAGATAAGATTTTTACTGACATCATCACCGATGTCAAGAAACAAAAACAAATGAAAAGTTCTGCAAAGGCTTATAACAGCCAGGTTGAGATATTATATTCATTAACTGAAATATCCACCTGTTTTCCATTCTAATGATAATGTTAATATCTATACATAATATAAAAATAATTTCTATGGATAGCTTCTAAATACACCAGAATTTCCCAAAGTAAATTTTTTCCAGTGATTTTATCTAGTGATTTTTAATTCAGTGGGCTAAACTTTTTAAAGAGAAATATATTATCCAGCTAAGGGTTCCACTATATTTGCTTATTTTATTGATAAGCCTTAAATTCTGTTCCTCTAGACTGCAGCTAGTATTCTCAAAGATTTTCCTCAAATTTTTATATTTTGGGTTTTTACTTTTTGGACAGAGTATAATATCTTTGGAAAAGGTATAATTCCATTGCTCTGCACATCTACTGTTGGTGTCGGATACCTACTTTGCTGTGAACAGAGCTGCCTACTTGTACTATAAAATGAATACTGCTTATTTAGTTCCGCCATCTAAACGCAGCCAAGTAAAACATCATAAATGTAGGAATTTTCCCTTGGTAACCTAAGTTAAATGTTTTGTAACTAGTAAGCATCCAAAATAATTTCCAAAACCAGTACTAAGTGACCTTAAAAATAAAGAAAGCATCATTATACCAAAATATCTAAATAAGTAAAAGATAATTTTCCAAAGTTTTGATTTAGGTGTTTTTTCTTTACAAATCTACATTTTAAATAACAAAAATCAATAGTTAGTTCTGCTGACTAGAAACCTCCTAAAAAATATGATAAAAATTTTAAATAGAATTAAATAAACTAATAGAATAAATCTTAATAAAGCATAATTATCTCTATTGACTGTTTTGAGACATTTTCACTACAAATTCCTTAAGTTCTCAAAAAAAAAAATCCTTCACATTTATATGCTCTATTTTATAGTTGCTGTACCAATTTACCAATTTATTTCAATGTTATTTATCTAAAACATAACTGTTTTTTACTGAGTAAAAGAGAGGATTTAAAGTAATTTGGAAGAAAATTCTTCTAATATGTAAGCTTTTATTAGTCCAGACGCAAACCAAATCTCTTGGGAAAAAAAAAAATCCCTACATAGAATCCTTTACATCTAAGAAAACTTCACTTATAGGGTTATAAAGAAAAGGGTTGTAGATGATGTGGGCAACAAAAAGAATATTTGCAAAGGGAATATTTACAAAGGTTCAATTGAGGTAATAATCAGATATTAGGAACCTATGATTTGGGGAATGAAAAGGAATATTATTTTAAGAAGCTTTTAATGAGGAAAATACTATTTTTTCCTAATCAAAGACCCCTTTAAGAAAGTCACACAACTATTCATTCCTTTAAAAAAAAAGGGCAATTACCACAAAATTTTCACACAATTTCAGGGGATTCGTACATGCCACAAAACCATGGAATCTCAAATTAGGAACACTTGTAGTTGCAAAAGCTCTCTGACCTTACTCAAAAGATGACCTTATATAATCACTAGATTGAACACTCATTTTGAATTCCAAAATAAATCTGACATTTACTATAAAATCTTGAAAACATAATGTAATATTTATCTATGTACAATAAAATTCATTATAATCCTTAAAAGTTATACATAACATGAAAAAAGAAATGTGTAGTTTTAAAAATTACTATATCTAGTTTAAGTTACACATATCTTTTGCATTCATTCATCTTTTACTTGGAAGTGCTACTGAAAAATGTAATATATTTGGGTATCATTGCTAAGTCTTCTCTTTATCAAGGGAAAACAGTATTTGCGTAGTAAAGAAAAAGTCAAGAAATTTTGGGCTTTGGAGATACAAATACTGCTGTAAATGCCACAGAAAGGACCCAACTGTCAAAATCACAATCAGCATTTTATACCGCTAGTTTCTCTTATTCCTACTCAACATTTATTATTTAATAATAGTAATACATTTCAATAAATTTTCACTAGTAATGTGGTAAGTAGTAGTGGAATAAGGCGATGCACAGTTTTAATAGTCTTATTATTCAACTTAAGAGTGAAAACCTGCAATTTACACTGACTTTTAAAAATCCAAGTATATAACAGATACTTTTAAAATAATATCTCCAATCACGAGTTACACCAGTAAATTGCTTTTAAAAACATGGTGGTGAGCAAATAGGAAAATGATTAACTAAAGAACATATTAAGAGCCATGTCTCTCAACTGTCTTATTTGTTCTCTTTTATTCGGTATACCTTTAATGTTATTGTTTAGAATAGTAAGCATATTAAATCTAACTTCTTCATTTTTAGAAGTTTGCTTTGAACAATGTATCTAATGATCATTAGAAACAGACCACAAAATCTAATTATTTGTGTTTTCTCAAACCTTAATGTGAACCAAGAATCAGTTAAAAAGGTTTAATTCAATAATGTTTATGAGAAATTTTTTAAGTGAATAATAATACAATCTATATTTTTATCATACCAAATAATATCATATCAAATTGTGGTAATCCCTAAGTGCTTTTCAGGGATAAAAGCTCTGAAAGATTTCAGACAGTTGAGAGATGTGGCTCAAGTGCAAAACAGTAAATCAAGTTCAGTTACCCATGACAAAAGATACAAGTAACAGTCACTTGGAATCTTGAGTATTATATTCAGTTTCTCCAGATGAAATCTGGCTGAGCCGCTTGCTCGATCCCCAAAATTTTCGAGAAAGTTGACCTGACCGCATCTATTTAAAATAATCCAGAGAAATGTTATTAAGAAAGGAAGTAAAGGAATAAATTAAATTGATAAAGATGACATTAATTTAGAATACAGAAAATATTTTTTAGCAAAATTTTAATTTAACATTTTAATGATTATTAATTAATAATAATGAAAGAAAGACTTCTCCAAATTAAATGTCATTCAGTTGGGTACAGTCTAATGCCAATGTGTAAATTTTTAAGTTAAGTGTCCCAGTTATGTCAAAATTACCAGGCTCCCTTACTTTATATATTAACAAAATTATTTTACTTCATTAAAATAATCTTTTCAAATTATCTTTACTTGAGCTAAGAAGATACATAAATTTTGGGATTTTCTCCTCTTGTATGAAGTACTATTATGCCAATGACAGGGATGAGAAGTAACATGTTTCAATAATAAAATTTTAACATTTGATGTAAAAATTTCAAAAAATATACATACATATATTTTAAAGATTTTATTCATTATTTTCAGAGAGAAGGGGAGGGAGAGAGGAAGAAAGGAAGAGAAGCATAAATGTATGGTTGCCTTTCACCTTCCTCCAACCATGGACCTGGCTGGAGACCTGGCTTGCAACCTGGTTATGTGCCCTGGCTGGGAATAGAATCAGTGACCTTTGGGTTCACAGGTTGGTGCCATCCACAACATCACTAGCCAGAGCTTCAAAAAATATTTTAAAATAAAATGATAAAAAGTAATTTAGAAAACAAGAATAACATAAACTATTTGATGGTAAGAATCATGTTATATCTACCATTACATATGTACCACCCTAGCCACTTCTCAACATATAAAAATTATTAACTGAATCAATGAATAAATGCCCCTTTAAAAATGCTTACAATTCTAGGTAGGGGGAAAAAAAAACGCATGGAAAATATTTCTTAATCTAACTATATGACTTGTTGGAATTATTTTCCCAAATGCAATCTACTTTTAAATGGTGATTTGTCTGTCATCCTTTTTTAATGATTACTTTTCTTAGCTTTATTTATTGGAGTGATAAATACAAGCTTGATACAAAAACACTATGGCAAGCTTATTTTGTATTTTTGTTTCCAGATATATTTCCAAAAATGAATTTCCATTCATATATTACCACTCTACCATCTAATTTACAAATATGCATTTCATGACAATATAATATATAAAACTGAAGCATGTTTTAAAAATACGCATTAATCACAATTCTGACCTTTTAAATAATCTTAATAGAAAAATAGAAATTTTTCCATAATGATCTATTTAATTTCTATACTGTCATATAGCAAGACTGGAAGTATTAAATTTGATTATTTACTAAAGTAGACTCATAATTCAACTGACATATCCAAAGATATAAAAAAATAAAAAATATCTCAAAATCTACACACAATTCAGACTATTCTTTGGGTTGTAGACTACATAAATCTTTCATTCAAAACGACAAAAATTTATTTGGTAAATATTATATAATATTGATTTAGGCTTGTAAAATGAAGTTGCTTAGGCATTCTGCCCCCAATCAGTTTTAAAAAGAAAATGTGAAAAAAGAAAGAATGAAAATGTGAACACATACAGTCATTTCATTTTAAAACTTCAGCAAAATCAAAAACTGACAAATTACTTAAGGATAGGAGAAGGCAGGCAAATTTAAAAGGCACTTAAACTCTGGCTAGTGTTTAAATGGATCAGTGGATCAGTGCTCAGTGGATCGAGCACAGTCCTGCGAACCAAAGGGTCACTGGTTCGATTCCCAGTTAGGGCACATGCCTGCGTTTGGGGCCAGGTCCCAGTTGGGGGTGTGCAAAAGGCAACAACACATTAATGTTTCACTTTCTCTCTTTCTCCTTCTTTTCCCCCGTCTCAATAAATAAATAAATAAATAAATAAATAAATAAATAGATGGCACTTGAATGAACCACAGAGAGTAAATCATGCTCAAAGAGTAAGTAAAGACTAAGCAGAGTCCTTAAATAATCTCATTAGCAAAAGACAGGAGAGAACTATTTATCTGAGAAATTTATTAATAAAACTATTATACTGCTGAATTGAAAAATGCTTAGACTTTTTAAATACAATGAAATACCACAATAAAGACTTTCTGACATTGGAGACTGCTATAACTGAAATTACACATTGTTGCCATCACTGGAATGAGATCTCTCTATTGTCCAAATAATATCCCCAAAAAGAGTATGACTAACAAATTTTATATATTTATGAAACAAAAAATTTCCTATGGTTTCTAATAGGTTTATTATAACTACTGACAGTATATTGAACAGTAATGTCTTCTCTTGAAATAACCCCAATAGATATCATATTTGAGATTTCTCAGAAAAGACCAAATATATTACTAAAAATTCATAATGCTTAATTTGATATGATTTAACAATAAATTTTCTAGAATAATCACTAAATTACTAGGAGTATCTGCTACTAAGTTTTCTTAAAAACAGTGTTAGATTTATGATATTTGAATATTCAGTATTGATAAACTATTGGCAAATAAATTCAGTAACTATAAGAGATTCATTGAGAATTAGCACATTAAATGGGATTATTTGTAGTTCCAAGTACAAAATGATGCTTTTATAAAAGGACAACTGCCCTGGCTGGTAGCACAATGGATAAGGCGCTGGCCTGCAAACCCAAAGGTCGCTGGTTCGATTCCCCAGCCAGGGCACATAACAAGGTTGCAAAACAGGTCTCCAGTCAGGTCTGTGGCTGGAGGCAGGTGAAAAGCAACCATACATTGATATCTCTCTCCCTCTCTCTCTCCCCCTCTTACTAAAAATAATTAAAAAAAAAAAAAAAAGACAACTGATACAGACTCATACTAGATGTTTATTAAAATATGCTTTTATATGTTCTTGAACTTCATATAAATTAAATCAGTACATTCTATTTTATGTCTTCCCTCTTTCAATAACCATACTAATTTTTAAGTTTATCCTGTTAAATGTTTCAGTAGTTTGTTCCTTTTATTGCTGGGAAGTACTGCATTGTACAATTATCCAAAATTTATTTATTTTCATATTGACAGACACTTGAATTATATCCAATTTGAAGTTATAAACAGAGCTAATATAAAAATAAAGTAGTTTATTGTTTGAGTCTATATTTTTTTTATGAAGGCTGTTATATCTAAAAGTCCAGAAAGTGGTCATGAATCTAGAGTTGGAAAGACAAAGAATAAAAGAACATTCTTATTCATATAGAGTGACAGATGGAAACTGCCAAATGTGTGCTTTCAATTATAACATCAGTATCACTCTTGAATACTAACTTTATTGCCCTTTGAAAAATAAAAAAATTTTAATAGCGCCTTTTTTTTTTTTTTTTTTTTAAGATTATATTTATTATTTCCTGAGAGAGAGAGAGGAAGGGAGAAAGGCAGAGAGGGAGAGAAACATCAATATACAGTTGCCTTTCACCTGCCTCCAACCACGGACACGGCTTGGAGACCCGGCTGCAATCTGGTTATGTGCCCTGGCTGAGGAATCAAACCAGCAACCTTTAGGTTTGCAGGCCAGCACCTTATCCACTGTGCTACCAGCCAGGGCCTGAAAAATCAAAAATTTTAAATTTGTTTATTCATAACAGATATTCTTGATTCATTTGTAACAGAGGAGAACCAATGGAATACCACACAATACAGGAAATGAAATTTTTGACTAGGCTTTACCTCTGCTGGCTTGCCAACACCTACTACAATCAATTTGCCATCTTCTAATCCAACAAGAATATGGCTGTATTCTTTGGTTACACAAACACAGTGGATAGGCAATCGCATAGCTAATGGGGTAATGCTGAGATTCAAACTAGAAGAGAAAAAGACACATAATTAAAGGACATATAACAGATTCTTAGAATCTTTTTATTTTAAACATTTGTGCTAGTTTTTTTTTTTTTTAAGATTTGAGGAGAAGGGAGAGAGGCAGAGAGGGAAAGAGACATCAATGTATGGTTGCCCTTTACCTGCCTCCAGCTATGAACCTGGCTGGAGAGCTGACTTGCAACCTGGTTATGTGCCCTGACTGAGAATCGAACCAGTGACCTTGGGTTCACAGGCCAGTGCTTTATCCACTATGCCACCAGCCAGGGCCCAGATTCTTAGAATCTTATACCTTGAAGTTAACTTAATGATAACCTAGATCTGCTTTCTAATTTTACAGATGTGCGATTTAGATTCAGAAAGTCTACATGCCTACCACAAGGGTCCACATTCACAGGATTACTTAAAATACTTAACAGAGCTTTTCTTTATTCTCAACATCTGTTTTTGTTCTGACCATATATATGAGCTCTCACGAGATGATTTTTATATCTTGTTGATTAGCAAGTTAAAGTTGGATAAAAAGGGCAAAAGCTCAACAGGATGTGTATGGGGGTTAAGGTCAATAAAACTATCTATTCACTTTGTCTTCGAAGATGTAAAGTCATCATGGACTTCTGGTCAAGATGGAGGCATAGGTAGACATGCTTCACCTCCTCGCACAACCACAAAAAGGAATTACAACTAAATCACAAAACAAGTAACACTCAGAACTGTCAGAAAATCTAACTGTATGGAAACCAAACAAGCAAGGTTTAAAGAAGCCACATTCATCCAGATAGGTAGGAGAGATGGAGATGTGGACACGGGGCACAGGCAAGGAGGTACAATGTGGCACGGAGAAGCAGCGGTGGCACCAGAATTGGCATGGGTGGTCCCACATACACACACATATGAGGAAGATTAGGAGCGATAACTTGGGGGCAAGCAATCACAAATGCAGGCCATACCACACAGCCCAGGGTTCCAGCAACAGGAAGGCAAATCCCTATAACTTCTGGCTATAAAAACCAGTGAGGGTTGAGGCAGCAAGAGATGCCCATTTTCAGGGGGCTCTGCTTAAAAGGCCTGCACAGTCTTAATACATACACAAGCTTACCCACTCTGGTATTCAACACTAGGGCAACAGCTAGAAGAGTGCCAGCTGCTAATGGGAAGTGGGTTAAGTGTCTGAAAACGGGGTGAGGGGTGAGTGCCAGGCAAACCCCTAGAAGTCTGACAGCAGCACAGTCCCCTACCTAAGCCCCACCACCACAGAGCCATGAAGCTATAAAGCAGGCTGCCCCACCCTGGTGACTACCTAATGCATTGCTGTTCATAATTTACAGGGCCTTTTACAGGTGTCAAAGCAGCTCTACCTAATACACAGAAACAAACACAGGGAGGTTGCCAAATTGAAGAGACAAAGAAATATGGCCCAAATCTAAGGACAGAACAAGACTCCAGAAAAAGAACTAAATGAAAGGAAGAGAGCTAACCTAGCAGATGAAGAGTTTAATACACTGGTGATCAGGATGACCAAAGAACTCATTGAGTACAGCAACAACGTAAAGAAGTGGATTACACCAAGTGAAATAAAGAAAAATATACAGGGAAACAAATGTGATGAGAAGGAAGCCAGGATTCAAATCAATGATTTGGAACATAAGGAAGAAAAACATCCAACAAGAACATACAGAAGAAATAAAAATTCAAAAAAGCAATGAGAGAATAGGACGACTCTGGAACATCTCCAAGAGTGCCAAAATCTGAAACATAGGGGTGCCAGAAGGAGAAGAGGAAGAGCAAGAAATTGAAAACTTACTTGAAAAAAGAAAGAAAGGGAACTTCCCTAATTTAGCAAAGAAATAGACCTACAAGTCTAGGAAGCACAGAGAGGCCCAAACAAGTTGGACCCAAAAAGGAACACCAAGACATATAATTAAAAGGCCAAAGGCAAAAGATAAAATGAGAATCTTAAAAGCAGCAAGAAAAAAGCAAAGAGTTACATCCAAAGGAGTTCCCATATGACTATCAGCTGAGTTAAGTGAAACTTTGCAGGTAGGAAGGGACTGGCAAGAAGTATTCAAAGTGATGAAAAGCCAAGACCTACAACCAAAATTACTCTATCCAGCAAAGCTATCATTTAGAATGGAATGCCAAAGAAAGTGCTTCCAGACAAAGGAGTTCATTATCACCAAGCCATTACTACATGAAATGTTAAAGAGACTTATTAAGAAAAAGGTCAAAACTATAAACATCATAAAGGCAACAAATAAATTTCAAACTATCAACAACTGAATCTAAACAAATTAAGCAAACAACTAGAACAGAGATAGGTATGAAGATCTTTTGGAAGGTTTTCAGCTGGGAAGGGCAAAGGGGGAGAAAGGGGAAAATGATGCAGGGATCAAGAGTCATAATTGGTGGGAACAAAATAGACTGGGGGATATTAAGAATAATACAGAAAAGGTTGAGGGTGAAGAACTTATATGCATGACCCGTGGATGTGAACTAGGTAGGGGTGGGGTGGATTGCTAGAGGGAAAGAGATAGCAGGCAAAGGGGTCAAAGGGGGAAAAGTTAGGAAAACTATAACAACATAATAAAGTATATTTAATAAAAGATATAACACATCATAATTACAGATAAACTATAAGACTGTCATCTAGAACTGTCAGAAATCGAGCTCAATTAAGTCCTACAACTAAGTAATTAAAGAAGAAACCACAAAACAACATCAAGACTGATAGGAGGAACAGGGATGCAGCAGGGGCTGGCCTCACACCCATGTGTGGTTGATAATAATCAGGAGGGATGTCTCAGGAGCAAAGGGTTCCATCTATACCAATACCCCCAGCCCACAGCTCCAGTGCCAGGAAGAGAAGTCACCGTAAGTACTAAAAACCAGCAGGGATTGAAGGTATAGAAGACAGAAACTGCTGGAGTTCAGGAAGTTCCTCTTAAAAGGGCCCACACACAGACTCCTTCAGGTTTAATCCCTCTGAGCTCCAGCATGGAGATAGCAGATTGAAAGGCACCAGAGACATATGGAGAGAAATTGAATTCTCTGGCATCAGAGAACAGCTGGAAAACAGCTTTGTCCCAAGCAGAAGTGCTAGAAGAGGCCATTGTTCCTTTCTGACCCATCTCCTAACAGAGCCATTGAGCTGGCAAGTTAGTACCACATCTGAGACTTCATCAACCTAGTTTGCCCTGCCTTGGTGAGTCACTGTGGCCACGTCCTACCCAACTTTTGGGCCCACCCAAGCTATTTCCAGTGGCTTTGCCACATGAACAGCTTGTCTTGGCCCATGTTTCAGCTTTTCATAAGTTCTCTCATACAAGCAGCATCTGGCCTCGGCAAAACCCATGTCTTGCTAAGCTGACCCTGGCCAGGCACTAGCAGCAGCCGACCTGGGTCACAGCGTGGCCTCACCACGGGACTCTGAGTCCTGGCACAAGTAGCAGCCAGCTGTGGACTGTTCTGTAGCTTATGCTGGGTGACCCTGCACAGAACACAGGCAGTGGCTGATCTTCAACATTCCAACAGCAATCAAGGCTCAACTACAACAGGAGGGTGTGCACAGCTCACACAGTAGGCACACCTCCAGTACCCAGCCTGGGTAATAGGGGAGACTGTGCCACTGGATGCTACAGGACACCTACTACATTAGGCCACTCTACCAAGATGGGGAGACATAGCAGCTCTACCTAACACATATAAACAAACACAGGGAGATTGCCAAAATGAGGAGTCAGAGAAACATGGCCCAAATGAAAAAATGAAATAAAATTCCAGAAAAAGAATTAAACAAAATGGAGTTAAGCAACCAATCAGATGCAGAGGTCAAAACACTGGTTATAAGGATGCTCAAGGAACTTAGTGAGAACCTCAATGGCATAAAAACATCCAGTTATAAACAAAGGATATACTAATTTTTTTTTTATTTACAAGAATCAACAGTAGAGTTGATGAAGCCAAGACTCAAATCAGCAATGTGAATATCAGGAAGCAAACAACACCCAATCAGAACAATCAGAAGAAAAAAGAATCTTAAAAAATGAGGACAATGTAAGGACCCTCTGGGACAACTTCAAGTGCATCAATATTTACTTCATTGGGTATATTAGAAGGAGAAGAGAGAAAGAAATTGAATACCTGTTTGAAAAAAATGACACTATGACACTAACTTTGCTAACTTGGTGAAGGAAAGACACACAGGTCCAGGAAATGCAGTGAGTCCCAAACAAGATGAACCCAGAGAGCCTCATATCAAGACACAACATAATTAAAAGGCCAAAGGTTAAAGACAAAAAGAGAATCTTAAAAACAGCAAGAAAAAAGCATTTAGTTACCTACAAGGGAGCTCCCATAAAACTGTTGGCTGATTTCTCAAAAGAACCTTTGCAGAATAAAAGGAATTATTCCAAAATTATTCCACCCAACAAAGCTATTTTTTAGAGTCAAAAGACAAATGAAGAGTGTCCCAGATAAGAAAAAACTAAAAGAGTTCATCATCACCAAACCAGAATAAGGGGTCTTTTTTAAGAAGATGAAAAACATGAAGAATAAAATGGGAATAAATACATATCTACCAGATATGTATTTTATAAGAACAAAAACATAATAATAGATACAGAGAACATTTGATGGTTGCCAGATGGCAGGGGCATTGAGGAAGGATTGGTGACAAGGTGAAGGGATTAAGAATTACAAATTGGTAGTTACATAATAGTCATGGGGATGTAAAGTACAGCATGAGGAATAAAGTAGCCAAAGAACATATATGCATCACCCATGGACAATGTTGGGGGATCGCCTGAGGGAGTCTGAGGGGTTCTATGTGAAGGAGGACAAAGGGGTAGAAAATTGAGACAAGTGTAATAATGACTAATAAAATACAATTTATAAAAGATGTAACATAAATCATAAAAATAGAATGTAAAAATAATTTAATATATGCTATGAAATAAAACACCATTATAAAAAAAAGCTCACAGCTTTTATATTAGGGAATGAAAAATTCTATGATGTAATTAGTATATTCTAGACTAACCTGGTAAAATATACCACTGATTTTTCTAATTTGGGGTTTTCTTAACAATACCCTGAAAGCAGAGTTGTAAAACAATGTTGGATGGAATGGTGACTTAATGCTCTATCACAGAAGAAAGATAAAAAAAGAGAAGAAAAATACAAAAATAGAAAGGAGATGATGGTATAAAAGTAATTCTTATTGAACGCAATAAGACAGAACATCTTGGATCAGGAAATTTTTATAAAGAAATTTTTTGAAAAGGCCTAGATAATTTAAGGAATATATATAGGCCACAGTAAGTTTTTTATAAATAGAAAAAAGAATGTATGTGGGCATACAGGAAACAAACAGACCTACTATTCAAACCTACTTCTCCTTCACTGCATTAAGATTCTCTACCAACTTTATGCGCACGCGCACACACACACACACACTCTTAATTGTAACAGGTCCATTAGCCTTATATTTTAGTTTGTTTTAAAACCATAATTTTAGTTTGGAAAAATTCAAACTATAATTGGAAAAATTTCCAAATCTATAACCCAGGGTTGGCACTTTAAAATTTTTTTAAATTGTCGTAAAATATACATAGTGTAAAATTTTCTACATTTAAAAATTTATATCTATATTTCACTTACCAATCCAGGAATACATTAGCTTACCATTTTTTTCATAGTTGTCAAAAAAGACATGTTCATAATAAATGATAAACCAAAAGATTAGAAACCTTAGATTGCTAATTTTCACTCTAGGTTGAAAGTACTACAACCTTTTTAAAGTGTTACTTCAATAATTCTTACTACTTACCTGTGGAGATCTCTTATGGACAGGAACCCTTGTAAACTGCCCATGACAATGTATTCTCCAATTATGCATATATCTGATACTTGTTCCTTTAGAACTTGAGACCCCAGATACTTTCCATTGATAGAAAACAGATGTAATGCATTCTTATTCTGCAAAGATTGCATGAAGAAAATTTAATGTTCTCAACTTGAAACTCAGTTTCAATACTGTTAATTAAAACTATGGCAATAACAGTGATATTGGGTTTAAAATGTTGGAATAAACACTTGGTTATATTTAAAGAGAAAGTGTCTAAGCAATGTTATTGAAGTGATTTCAAATCCGATTGTCAAGTAAATAAACATTAAGAACTCTTCTTCCTCCAAAAGAATTAAAATCTCATCCAGTTCAAAAATAAAACCTCTATATTTTTAAAACAAATTGATTCTTTTAATTTTTAAAAATTTATCACTGAAAGAAAAATAAACATGAAAAGTTCATGGCTTATGTATACCCTGCCTGTGCAAAAAGAATTTGGTTATAATTTCCACTTAAGCTTATGAAGTCCCACATAATCAGAAGTTACCTTTGAAATCATATATAGGCCAACAGAAGTCCTTAAAACAAAATATAAGCATTAGGCTAAGACTGTGATAGTGTAAGGTAATGGTAATAAATGAACAAATTAATGAAAGGAAAACATCCTTTTTAAAACATGGTTTTCTTTCCTTCCTCAAAATATATATAATGTAGGTAAGAAAGGTCACACTTATAGTCTAGCCCTATTGCAAAACTGTTAAGATACCTTGAGGGTGGTTTTTTCTTCAATGCTGGAGTAGATGACAATATGCCCTTCCCAAGATAAAGCCAAATTAGGAATGGTCACAAGCAGAGAACTCTCACAAGGTGGTCGTAATGTCCTCATGTACTGACCTTTCTGAATAGTATGTATAATCACAGTGCCATCCTATACAGAAAATATTAGAAAAATATGAAAAAGACAAAGAAAAAACACAAAAAATGAAAGTTGACTAGATACAGAAATGTGGAAAAGTAACTGCGAAAATAATTATTCCACCATGAACACATGTACCTGAGGAAAAAATCAAATCTTGAAAATTCAAGTAGTATTTTATTTTATAAAACATCCCATTACTGTTAACTAGTAAGATCTGTAAATTCCGCAAATAGACTTGTTTTTACTAAGTTTGTACTTTCTGCAGTTTTCTACTTTTGCAAAGTCCTGCACATAGTATAAAATTTCTATACTTATACCAATTACCTTACAAAAATATAAATATTGCTCCTAAAATTACAGGAAAAAAAAACAGCATTTTTAATCCTCACCCCAGAACATGCTTATTGACTTTAGGGGGTGTGGGAGACAAAGAGGGAGGACAGAGAAACTGACTGGTTGCTTTCTACATATGCCCCAATAGGGAACCAAACTCCCAACACAGGCAATGTGCCCCAACAAAGAACTGAATCATGATCTTTCAGTTTCCACAAGGAGGCTTCAACCAACTGAGCCATATAGGCCAGTGCAAAATTAGCACTTCTTAAAGGTGAAATCTTACCCTTGATCCTGACACGGCCATGTCTAGCTCAGTGCTGATGCTGACACTCAGTACTTCATCAGTGTGTCCATACAGAATCTGAAAGGGTTTAGATGCTAAGCCCACAGGAACACCTCCCTAATATTAAAACAGAAAAGCAAAGATAATTTTTTGCAGGATATTTCTATGAAATAGTTTATGCTGTATTTAAACTAATTACAAACTAATACTGCAACTAGTTCTTATCACTGATTCTGTTCTAAATACGCATTCTTATTTCTCCTTGGGTTCTCAAATTATTCTCTATCTTTGGCACCTAAAAAAAATTAATCTGAATAATTTCAAAGTTGACTATTTGGGATTAATTTTAACAAGTATATTGTTTGCTCTTTTCATCCAGAGATATATTCTCTCTTCACTTCAAAGGAATATTTCGTATTATATTTCTGAATACTTTCTCTTTTTCATTTATTGGAGTGCATCAATTATCTTTATGCTGTGTCTGATTTCTATAGAAATCACTTTTTTTCTAATTGCTTTAATAATTTTGTTTTTATATTTGTATCTTCCATGCTAATAACTTTATTTTCAGCCACATCAAATATATTCCTTACTATTTCTGCTTTGGAGTTATTTTATTTATAATGGCATTGGTCAGAATCACAGTTTGATCCTTCTGCAATCTCACTATTCATCTTAAAATGCATTTTATAATTTCATTAGGTCCTATTTTACTGAATCAATATTCTTACTGTGTTCTTCTACTATCACAATATTATTGCCGGAATCTCTATGTACTTGAGTTGTTCCCTCCAAGTGTTATGATTATCCTAGATAACTCTGTCCACATCTTCTACCAGGGCTACATTATGTGGATGAATTCCAGAACCTTTACAATCTATTACCTGGTACACATTCATCTTCTTGTATGAGTGAGTGCTTAGTGAACGCTGATTTTTAAAAAATCAGGCCATTCCTATATTATTTAAGCTACTGAAGTTACAGAGAAAGATAAACTCTTTCCAAATTCATTTTATAAAGGTTGCATATCCCAATGTTAAGGTACAGACACAATAAAAATAGATTTTTGTTCAAAAGTAGATAAATAAGTAAAGCACTAGCAAATAAAATCTTAGAGTAAAATATAACAATATATCACAAATTATATGGGCTTATTATAAGATTTTAAGGACAGTTCAACCTGACACTTTTCAATGTAATACATTACATTAAGAAAATTAACAGAAAATCTATAAATCAGAAAAGGAATAGAAACTAGAAAAAAATAGCTGCAAAGAACACTATTGGGACTACTTACAAAATTAAAGCGCAGACTATGGATTAGGTAATGGTAAGTGAGAACGCTAAGTGTTCTCACTTTGATAACTATATTGTGGTTAAAGAACATCTTAGTTAATAGAAAATGCACAATGAAGTATTTAGGGGTAAAGAAATTACATCTCCAACTTTAAAGCTACTCAGGAAAAATAAATAAGATATTAGGAGAGGGAAAGGGAAAGAGAGAGAGAAGGAAGAAAGGATTAGGATAAAATAGTATGACAAATGGATGGCAAAAATGTACTAAATGTACACTGAAATTTTATTAAAACTAAAAAGTTACCAAAAGAAAAAAAATAAAAGGTAGTTACTTAGTGAAACCCAATAGCAAACAGTGTACTCAATGGCACAACAGTAAAAATACCTCATCAAAATCAGGCATAAGATAGGAAAGCTAACCATAATTTTCTCACCTTATTATATTAGATAATAATATAATAGGATAAGAAAATAAAATAATTATTAGAAAAATATTTTTAATAAGTCTCTTATTTTCATATGGTCTTATTTTCAAAAAAGCCAAGAAATACCAATAATTATGAAATCTGGGTAAGATGATTTGGTAAAATAATTATTTACAAAGCAACTGTATAGAAATTAAATTTTTTCAGTATTAGTGATCATCAGAAATAAAAATGACTTTAAAAATCCCAACAAAACAATAATAAAAATGATAATTAGAAGTAAATATACAGGTTGCGAGTCAGGTATCCAGCTGGAGAAAGGTGAAAGGCAACCATACATTGATGTTTCTCTTTCCCTCCCTCACTGCCTCCCTCCCTTCTCCTCTCTCTTAAAATAATATTAAAACATTTTAATCTTAAGAAAAAAAGGTAAATATAACAAAGTACAGGACCTAAATTTAAAAATATCAAAAATCTTTGTGCTGGTATAATGGCTTTCCACTTAGAAATGAAAAAATCATGTATATTGTTATAGAATAATGAATATGTATTTTGTCTATAGAATAGAGAATATGAAATATAGTATACATATACTATAGATTATATAACATAAAATTAATTACCAATTAAAGATTAAAATACAAAATAATAAAAGTATTACAAGGTAATTTTTAGTTAATATTTTTCTAAATTTGGAATGGGAGAAAGCCTATTAAACAATATAGAAAATCTGATGCTAGCTATAAATGAAAAACATACTTCCTGAACCAACATTATTATAAGAGTACAGTAAGGTTGATGAAAATTATGAATCTGTAATTTCTAGTAGTCCCACTGAAAGGAAAATAAGAACATTATGTTTACAGGATAAGAAAAATATAGTTTTCCTAGAAGCAATTAACATTCTTGACATTTAGACTCTTTAAAATTGTCAAATTGTCAAGAATCAGACAATTAAACCTAGGGGATAATGTGGTGATTTAGGACAGGACAGGGGAGAAAGTCAGAAGTGCAGGAGCTCAAAAAAAAAATCATTCAACGCCAAAGAGCAATTCACTAACATCTCAGCTATATTCCCAGGGTAAACCTCTGATTGAAACTGAGTATTTAAATGTATAACTACCTGCTGTGTTATTTGCCATATCATACATGTAGTATCTCTGGAACCAGAAATCAAATGTATTCCACAGTAGTCTGTAGCTAAACAAGTCACAATATCTGTAAGGAAAAAAAAATAAATGGAAAAAAATGAAATAAAAGGGCTTGGTTTTGCTGGAATAAAACAGAGCAATTTTAGTTCATGCTCAAATTATTACTAAATCAGTTGTTTTAAGGGATAGCCAGAGCTGGCATTGGAAAAGCATTGAGAAAGAGTGACTCAGAGGAGAGACAGTATTAAGATCATGTAAAAGAGCTTTCTGTGAGACCACCCTTCTTTGAGAGTGAAGTGTAGTCGGTGGACTGGGGAATGCCAGTCAAAATTTTGGCAGGAGGTTTGGTCGCTTGAAAGGAAGGCCCAGTAAATTTTGATATACTGCTCTCTCATTCCCATTCACCCTACTCCCACTGCGAAATGCAATCATACACAATATGTGACCTTTACCAACACAGCACATAATTATACTGTAAATTCACAACATCAAATACATTTTTCCTCAATTTTAAAAACCTGAGCCAAGAGACATGTTAGAAATAACTGGTACAGAAGAAGTCACAGACTCCATTACCTTCCCTATTAGATTTATTAAGGAAAAATCTACTCTTTTAATTCTTATATTGAAGACTGAGACACTAAGAAGGACCAGGTTAAAGAACATTCAGCCCTGGCTGGTGGCTCAATGGATAAGGCACCAGCCTGTGAACCCAAAGGTCACCGGTTTGATTCCCAGTCAGGGCACATAACCAGGTTGCAAGCCAGGTCTCCAGCCAGGTTTGTAGCTGGAGGCAGGTGACAGACAACCATACAGTGATGTTTCTCTCCCTGTCGGCCTCTCTCCCTTCCCCTCTCTCTAAAAATAATAAATAAAATCTTAAAAAAAAAACACAAAACATTCGGCAATTTCATTTCTTTCATGTTTTCCTACTAACATATAATAGGGCAGTTTATATATTATTCAATTATAACAGATTTTAAAAAACATTATTTTAAATTCTTATTTCTATCAACGATTTTTTAAGAGTCTAATATCTTAAAATACTATAAAGCTGTATTTAATTTACATAGTACTTAATATATACCCAATATATACCCAAAATATATTAGACACTCTTAAATAAAACATGTAATATTCATAACACTACTCTATTAAAAAGTTCACTCAGACCCTGGCTGATGTGGCTCTGTGGACTGAGCACCAGCCTGCAAACCAAAGAGTTGCTGGTTCGATTCTCAATCAGGGCACATGCCTGGGTTGTGTGCCAGGTCCCCAACTGGGCATGTTTGAGAAGCAACCACACATCGATGTTTCTCTCCTTCCTTCCCCCTCAACTCTAAAAATAAATAAATAAAATAGTTTTCTTTAAAGTTTACTCAGCTTCATAAGTAAATGGTATTATTTTTTCCTAAGGACTATATACTACTCTTATAGTTAGAAGATACAGAATATTTTGTGTTTTTGGAGGAAAAAAAGTTAATGCTTACCCATGTGTCTGATATTGTGTGAAATAATTTTGCCTTTTGTAAGTGACATCACTTGAATGCTATTATCCCAATGTCCGGCACTGAAAAGCAACTTCGCATCATGCGATACTATAAACAGCTTGGATGTGATCTCCAGTCCAGGAGCAAAAGGACCATTCAGACTACGCTGAGTTCTGTAAACACAATGAAATATTAGCTTTTTCCTTGAAAGATTACTCAGACTTAACTATGTTTAGTATTTCCAAAAAAGGAAATAAAAAAATGTCTGTTCAACCTTCAATTTCAAATGTCTAATAATACTTTCAGAAAATACCTTACTCTTTTCATATTATTCATGAAATAAATTTTCATATAACAAAGTCTCAAGAGTTAAGCATTAAGAAACTGAGATTAGTGAAGATGTGAAAAAAATTGAAATCTTGCTTTTCAAAGCTAATTAGACCTCCAGATTTTTTTTCTGTAAATTGTCAATTCTGTAAAAAATAGCAGCCTCAAAGCACAGGGTGGGCAAAAGTAAGCTTACAGTTGTAATACATAAATAATAAATGAATGAATAAATAAACAAAAATGAACTGTGTTTTGTGTATTCACAATAGTAAACCCACTCTTGCCTACCATTGTATAAAGACAAAATAGTATATACCAGGACCAGGAAAGGCAGAAATAAACTGAAACTAGAGATCTACTACACAGGCAGATAAATGTGTATCTAACAATACTCATGAAGACCATTTTCCATTCCAACCAAAGGAAATACATGGGTTTCATCTGCTTCCCACTGAAATACCTGTGCACTTAGCCAATCTAAATTCTGCAGAAAGACACAAAAAGTGATTATACTTCAGTGTATGTTACAGTAAATGAGAACCAATTCTGACACTTCAGCTCCAGACTTCAATTATTCAATATTATTTGCTGAAGGTATGCTTTGGGAAAAGTACAATGTACTAGTCCTATCTTGGATAAGAAGGAAAAGACATTGGCCCTTAATACTGCTAAAACTCAAGAGTAAGGGAAACATCACCTGAACTTAGAATGTAAGCTTTGGATATTTTCAAAGATAACTACAGTAAATAATAAAGACTTATAGCCCTGGCTAGTGGCTCAGTGCATCGGTGCCGGCCTGTGAACCCAAAGGTTGCTGGTTCGATTCCCCAGCCAGGGCACATAACCAGGTTGCAAGCCAGGTCTCCAGCCAGGGCTGTAGCTGGAGGCAGGCGAAAGGCAACCGTACATTGATGTCTCTCTCTCCCCCTCTGCCTCTCTCCCTTTCCTTCTCTCTGAAAAATAATAAAATCTTTAAAAAAAAGACTTATTAGGTAGAGCACACTGAGTCTTAGTTGTAGGTAAAACTGTATAGTAAGCCCTGGCCAGTGTGGCTCAGTTGGTTGGAACAGCGTCCCATTCTCCAAAAGGTTTGGGATTCACTTTCCAGTCATGATGTATATGGGAAGCAACCAACTGATATCTGTCTCTCTTACATTAATGTTTCTGCTTTCTCTAAAATCAATCAACGTTTAAAAAATATTGTACAATACACTTAAAATTAGAAACTATTTCTAATAACGTTTTTGCTTCCATCATGGTACCATAGAAATTGTTTTCAATCAATTCAGGGAAATTGAAGGAGAAAAACAACGAAAGAAGAAGGGAGGGAAGGAAAGAAGAAAAGGCAGGAAAAGGAAAGGAGAGAGGAAAAAAAATCTGGATGTTTACGATATTACTTTCAAAACTGAACTGGTCAATCTTGCTGCTTTTCTTGGCAACAAGGTCCTATACCTCATTTACTTTAAATGTTAATTTACTTACTTTGGATTTGTCACAGTTTGATCCCTGATGAATGTAAAGTAATTAGAAATGTTTCTGTCAAAAGGCAACCATCCATGGGTTCCAATAACATAATTCATGCTTACTGTTACCTAGAAAAAAAAGTATGAAGAGGAAAATTAAATGAATGATTTAACAAGCTATATAGAATAATCAAGTGCTCACATGATGTTTTCATTTATCATTTAGGGAAAATGAAGGATTGTGTGCTAAAAACATTAAGTTTATTAAGAAAGTCTAAAATAATTTAATGAAAAAAATCTCTTTTTTTACTTCAAGAAAAGTTGTCCAATGTATCCTTCTTTAGTGAGATTATTTTCCTCACAATTTATCATTTATTAGCTTATATTAGTTGGTAGTCAGAAGTAATTAATAGTCAAGCCTTACCATAAAATTTTATCTTATCTTTATCATTTAGAATATGAATGAGAAGTACAATTATGATAAATTGTTCAATTCTTCCTTCTTAGTGACAGTCATAATGAGTATTTTCTTTTAAAATTGAAAATATTTTCAACTCTATGATTATAAAAGTTTACCAGAAAGAAAAATTAGATACCTTTTAAAAATACAGATATTAGGGGAGCAAAAAGGGGATGGATGTAATACAACAACAATAAAATTAAAAAAAAAAATACAGATATTAAACCTAAAAAATCACAAGAATTCTACCACTCAAAAAGTACTATTATTTTTGTACCTTTCTCAACTGGTTTTTCCTGAGTACACACAAAAATACATAATTAGAAAGAAAAGATCTGCCCTGGCTGCTGTGGCTCAGTAGATTGGCACTGGCCTTCGAACACAAAGGTCGCTGGTTTGATTCCCCAATCAGGGCACATAACCAGGCTGCAAGCCAAAGTCTTAGCTGGAGGCAGGTGAAAGGCAACCATAAATTGATGCTTCTCTCCCTTTCTTCCTCCCTCCTGGCCCTTCTCTCTGAAAATAATGAATAAAATCTTTTAAAAAAAGAAAAGGAAGGAAGGAAGGAAGGATGGAAGGAAAAAGATCTAATTCTGGAATCTCTACTGTTTATACTGCTATACTCTATTTCTATGATTTCTAAGTGACAAAACGAGAATAACAGAGACCTAGTTTTGATCCATGTGCCAGAGTCCCAGATCCCTTACCTGCTAGCTCTTGTGACTATATGCAAGTTACTTTTGAGTTTTAAAACGTCTTATCTGTAGAAGAGAAATAATAATACTGCATATCCCACAGGATATTGAGATGGATTAAGTGACACAATTCATGTAAAGCACTAACAGGCATGTCCTACATGTAAGCCATAATCAATTCTGTATTATTTCTCATTTTCATAATTATTCCTGCTGTATGATAAATTTTAACATCTAATAAGATGGTTTAAAAAAATTATTTTTGATTTTAAAGAGAGAATAAAGGAGGGAGAAACAGAGAGTAGGAAACATCAGTGTTAGAGACAAACATCGACTGGCTTCCCTCCACATGAGTCCCAGGGGGCCAAACCTGCAACCCAGGCCTAAACCACATCAGCTGGGGCCTAGTAAGATGTTATATCCTATTTTTCCTGTACAAGAGTTCCTCATATTTTCACATACTTATTATTCCAGACAAACTTTAAAATTACAGTAACCACTTAAAATCTGTGTTAATAAAAAAATACTTTTTTTATATACTTAGTCAAAGTCTATAAAAATTTTCTCTTATGTTTTTAAAAAAGCTTTAAATTATTTTTTTTCAATTTGTGTAGGTGGTTTTATAAGTACACACACACTCACTCACACACACAAATATATGGCAGTGTGAAAACAGGATAATCAACTTACCAGTAACTCGGGACTTCCTTGAGACATAAAAGAACGAGACTGATTTTTGGGGACAATTGCCTTTATTAGCGGAATACCATCACTAATTCCCTACAAAATAAAAGACAGATTTAGTGGGTAATTCTGCTTATCTTTATTAAGCACAAACTCTTCATAACTTTTATTTCTTTAAACAAGAATGAACCCTGTAACATGTTATTCTATCAAAATATATTCTCATTTAATTCAAAATTTAGGTAAGAAATTATATACCATATTTGAATGGCATACTTGAAACTTCTGAAACCCATCACCTTCTTGTATACCACCACTCTATTAAACAGAAATGTACATATCAGGGAGCATCAATTCTTTAGGCTCTTTCCTTTCCTCTAGCCATAGTGACATGAACATAAAGTAGAAAAATATAGACCACATGAGAGTACATTTCTCAAATAAGTTAAAGTGGAAAACTGGTTATATTTTTAAAAATTTCCTTCTGGGTTTACCATTCCCCCCCCCCCGCCCTTGTGATTGTCACTTTTATATTTTTAAGACAGCTTTATTGAGGTATAATGCACAAAAAAATTGCACATGTATATAATTTGATGAGTTAGGATTCAATTTTATATTCAGGTTTTTCCATCCTCTATATTAAATGTTACATGTTGATCTTTCTTAATGAATACTTTCTGGAATAGTTCACTTTTTAATTGTATTTTTCCCCATTACCATTTAGACCCCCTATATATCCTCTTCCACCCCACCCACCTCTCTACCCCACCCTGCAATTACCACACTATTATCCATGCCCATGAGTCCTTTTTCTTTTTCACTCGATCCCTCCATCCCACCAAGCCCACCACTGACTGCCCCAGCTGTCAGCCTGCTCTCTTATCTATGAGTCTGGCTCTATTTTGCTTGTTAGTTCAGATGATTTTGCAAATAAGTCAAATGGGAAAACTGGTTATATTTTAAAGAAATTTCCTTTTGGGTTTAGCTTTCAAAAAACAGACCTATTCCATTTACTGAGGCAGTCTCTGAAAGCCACAAGAGGACCAGAAAATATAGTCCTCAGAAAACATCTCAGCACTTGCCATTTTCTTCTTACAATGTGAAAGACAAAAATGATTGGAACTAAGTCTCTTGATCTGACAGTATTTCATAACTTATACCTAACATTTATTAGATAAATTATAACCTAACATTATTGTGTATATACTATATGCCAGGTACTATTCTAAGAGCTTTATATAAACTAAGTAATGAGTTGTAAACATATAAAGTCATAAGCAATTAGACATGATGAAAATAATTTTATCAGCATTATACAAAAAATATATTACACGTCCATCAGAGTATGGGTAAATTGGAGGTTGTTATGGGTTGCCTTATGTGCAGTACAGAGTTAACACAGAAGGGCTGAGATAGCTCTCTTTGGACAGGCCTGCTCGCAAGGTTGGCCCTTTGCTGGCATCTGGGAATGTGGTGGGGAAAGAGTTCCTTACACTGATTTAAAACTTATCCTCAGGAGTCCAGTCAAGGTGGCGGTGTAGGCAGAGATGGCTCACCTCTTTGCATAATGACAAAATTACAACTAAAATATAGAACCACCATCAGTCAACACCATCAGAAATGGAGTTGAATGGAATTCTGATTACTATGGATTTAAAGAAATCACATTCACCAAAACAAAGCCAGCAGGTTGGTGTCATATCTGAAACTTCATCAGCCTGGCTGACACTGTTTGACCCACCTTAGAGATCCCCAGACTCCGCCCCACCCAACTTAGGGGCCCACCCAAGCTGCTTTTCCATACAATTGGCTGGTCTTGGCTGGTCTTGGCTGCTGCTGCACAACTTCCTAAATCCTCTCAAACAAGCAACCACCCGCCTCTATGAGCCCCAGGCCCTGCACTAGCAGCAGCCAGCCTAGATTCACAGCTTGGCTTCCCCTGGGAATCTCCAAATCCACCACAAGTAGCAGCATCTCAGATGGCTTTGTAGCTCAGGCAGGGTGGCCACGGGAAAAACGCAGGTGGGGGTTGACCTTGCCCTGCACCACTTAGAAACCCCAGGGCCAGCACACCCAGTGGACAGCTACAGACCATGTTGGAGCAATGCCACCCTGCCACTCCTCAGTTGATCCTCCACAAAAGGCAGAAGTTGGTAGTGAGTAGTCACAGCCAGTCTTTGCAGCTGACTGGCCCAGGTAAATCTCTCCCACTGATCTGTCAAAAGCAATCAAGGTTCAACTACAAGAGGAAGGTGTACAAAGCCTGCACAAAGGATGCACCTCAAGTACCCAGCTTGGATGTTAGGGTAAGCTGTACCACTGGACCCTACAGGACACCTACTACATTAGACCATAATAATACCAAGACACGGAGTCAAAGCAGGTTTTACTAATGCACAGACACAAACACAGGGAGGCTGCCAAATTGAGAAGGAAAAGAAACATGGCCCAAATGAAACAAAAGAACAAAACCCTAGAGAAAGAACTAAACAAAACAGGTACAGAGTTCTATCAGATACAGAGTTCAAAACACTGATGATCAGGATGCTCAGAAAAATGACTGAGTATGGCCACAAAATAAAGGAAGCAATGAAGGTTATACAAAGTGAAATAAAGTAAAATATACAGGAAACCAACAGTGATGAGAAGGAAACCAGGATTCAAATCAACCATTGAAACAAAAGGAAGAAATAAACATTTACCCAGAACAAAAAGAAATAAGAATTGAAATAAAGAGGGGATAGGCTTAGGAACCTCTAGGATATCTCCAAACATGTCGAAGGAAAAGAAGAAGCGCAAGAAATTAATGTACTTGAAATTTTAAAAAATGAAAAAGAAACAAAGAAAATTTGGCAAGGAAATAAGACCTACAAGTCGAGGAAGCACAGAGTCTCAAGTAAGTTGGACCCAAAGAGGACTATGCCAACACATTATAATTAAAATGTCAAACAAAGGTTAAAGAATCTTAAAAGCAGCAAGAAAAAAGCAGAGAATTACCTACAAAGGAATTCCCATAAGACTATCAGCTGATTTCTCGGAAGAAACTTTATAGGCAAGAAGGGACTGGTAAGAAGTATTCAAAGTGATGAAAAGCAAGGACCTAACAACCTAGATTACTCTATCCAGCACCACTATCATTTAGAATTGAAGAGCAGATAAAGTGCTTCCAGACAAAGTAAAGCTAAAGGAATTTATCATTACCAAACTATTGTTAAATGAAATGTTAAAGGGACTTATTTAAGAAAAAGAAGATCAAAACTGTAAAATGGTAACAAACTCACAACTATAAACAACTGACTCTAAAAAATAAAAACAGCCATGGCTGGTGTGGCTCAGTAGATTGAGTGCTGGCCTGCAAACCCAAGAGTTGCTGGTTCAATTCCCAGTCAGGGCACATACCCAGTTAGGTTGCAAGCCAGGTCTCCAGCCAGGTCCCCAGCTGAAAGGCAGCCAGGTCCCCAGGTGAAAGGCAACCATATATTGATGTTTCTCTCCCTTTCTTCCTCCCTCCCTTACACTCTCTCTAAAAATAATGAATAAAAGCTTACAAATAAATATATAAACAATAAAAACAGAAATAAAACTAAGCAAATAATCAGAACAGATACAAATTTGTAAGTATAGGGATCATTTGGAGGGTTATCAGCTGGGAAGGTTAAGGGAGAGAAAGGGACAAATGGTGCAGGGATCAAGAATCATAATTGGTAGGAACAAAACAGGCAGGAGGACATTAAGAGTAGTGTAGGAAAGGATGATGCCAAGGAACTTACATGCATGACCCATGGACATGAACTAAGGAGGGGGTACCGCTGGAGAGAAAACCAATACTGGACAGAGGGGGGCAAAGGGAAAAAATTGGGACAACTTTAACAGCATAATCAATAAATTATACTTTAAAAAACCTTGTCCTCAAAGATAAGGGTGACTCACTATGCCTAGACTATCTGTACAAAGAATACGGTTTATGCTGAACACCTCTTTTTCTTCTGAGAGTCTGAAATTTTGGCATGGTATGCAGAAGGCACCTATGTGACCAACCTCTAATAAAAACTTTAGGTGGTGCTAAATCTTTTAATGAGATTCACTGGTAGACAAAAACATGTTTTCCCATTTCATTACTGGAGGACTTAAGTATGTCCTACGTGACACCACTTGGAGAAGACTCTTAACTGGTTTCCCCAGACTCTGCCCCATTTGCCTTTGCCTTTTGCCGATGTTGCTTTGTGTCTTCTCATGGGAATTTGTGAGCACAGGCATATATTGAACCTGTGAGTTCTTCTAGAAAACCACCAAACCTGGGAATGGTTTTAGAAACCCAGAACGCATCCTAGAAATCAGTCATCATTTCTAAACAGGCAAATGACTGAGATAGTTTTGGGAAACAACCAGTTTTATAGACTTCATACGGTTAACATTAAATAAGTATCTCAAGAAACACGTATCTATAGGAAAAGTGACAAAAATTCATTTTAAACTGTTTTCACAAACATGAAAATATATTTAAAGCTGTAATTTATACATTTTTTAAAAAACTATATAGTAAATTATGAAATATTCTATGAAGATTTTCCATGATACTGAACCTGAGAAACACATTGCAATTATGCTCTCGCTATTGCAGAATTTGAGAAACTAGGCCTATGGGACAAATTCAGCCTATCACCTGTTTTCTAGGTTATATGTAAGCTAAGAATGGTTTTATATTTTAAAATAGTTAAATTATATAAATACACACACACACACACATCTAACAGCATCCTTGATTTTGTCTTTGACCACAAAATCTAAAACGTTTACTATGTGACCCTTAAGAAAAATTTACCAATTTTTGTTGTACTGCATGAGTTATAGCTTTTTCTGTGTATTATCTTCAAAGTATTCTTAATAACGTTTGATTCAAGAGAATGAGAGAGAAAAATCGATTTGTTGTTCCACTTAAACATGCATTCATTGGATGATTCACATATGTGCCAGACCAGATACTGAACCTGCAACCTTAATGTATAGGAACAATGCTCTAATCAACTGACCTACACAGATAGGGCTGAAGGTACTCTTTCAATTACAGCATTAACTATCTTTGTTCTACCTCATTACTCCTGATACTAGCAATTAACAATCTGACTTATTGGGCCACATTTCATACATGAGCAAACATTATAATTAGAGTTATTTTAGACTCCTTCTACCCATCATCTCAACTGTCACAAAAAGCAATTTAAAGAAAATTATTTATCAAATGTGAAAGAGAAGAAAGCCAAGAGAAAGCCACTCAGTAGCAAATAAAAGCTTTCAATAAGATTGTTTGAAAAATTCAAGAGCAACATTTTATTTTATTTTTTTTTAATTTTTATTGTTATTGTATTATATCCATCCCCTTTTAAGAGCAACATTTTAAAAACATAAACATAAACTTTAAAAATTATCCAAGAATAGATAATTATTTACTATTTACTATTTTGGGTTAAATATAGTAATCTACTCTCTACAATGAAGAACGAAAGAAACATGAGGTTTATGGAATTCAGAGAGAAAGAAAGAGAGAAACTCTTTGATATTACCAAGTTGGAAATTACCTCTATAAAAAATGACTTGAGTTCAGGGAGGTGCTGGAACAGGTTTAGGGTCGATGTCTCTGTTCTGGTCTGCTTCAGTACTGCTTCCTCTGCTGATAATCTAGGAGGGTGTGGTTCCTTTAAAATAATTTTAAGAAAAAATTTCAGAATTATATTAAAATATCTCTCCTATATATAGCGGGCTCTAGCTACAACAGATTACATATCATGCACTACTGCTCCAACTGTTGCCTCAGCAGAGTTCTGAGCATCTTCATTTCCAGAGAAATTCTATTTCTATTTTAAAGTTTTCCTTACTGGTATCATCCTAAGTATCTAAGTATCAATTATTCTCACGTTATTTTCCTGAGCACATTGCTTTATTTAATATTTTATTTAGCACTTACTTCTATGTTGGATTACATATAGTACTTGCTTATGGTCTGTTTTCCTATTAGGAAATAGGTATCTTAAACTCAGAAAACAAGTCTTACTCATTTATGGATTTTTAACACCTAGAACAACATCTTAAATATCTTACAGCATCTTAGTAGATGCTTAATAAATGCTTGGTAAAATTAAGTATATTATTCAAAAGTCAAAAGTTATAATATGGGTGAATCTTTCATTCTTAAAATAGGATAAAATGCCAATACTAATAAATTAGAGATATTGCTGAATTTTTAAAATAAATAATTATCTCTTACCTTCCATGCTAGAGAAGTAGAACAGTATTATTTTTATAAATTAAAAGAAAATAACAAATCAAGTTAACATTGTAAAGGTACAGTTAAAACGCAGACTACGAGGTCTCTCCAAAAGTATAGAGTCAATGTCAATATAATTAAAACAGTTTGCATGGTGGATACTTTCATGACAGACCTCATAAAATTTTATCTGTAAGGGTTTCCTCTATATGACTCCCATTCAAGATGGCGGCATGGTAAACAAGATCACATCCTTATACAACCACATTAAAATTACAACTAAACTACAGAACAATCATTATTCATAACTTCCTAAAACAGAGCTGAACTCAAGTCCTGCAAATACAGAATTTAAGAAGGAACCACATCAAGACAGATAGAAGGGGTTGAGACCCAGAAGGGGTTAATCCTACACCAACATGTAGTGGATAAAATTCAGGAAGGGTATCAGGGGAGCAAGGAGGGGTCACAGCCCCATACGAGGCAGCCCCAGGACAAGGGACCAGTAAAAAGAAAAATAAATACTCTTAACTTCTGGCTGTAAAAACCAGTAAGGATTGAGACTGTGGAAGACAGAAACTGCTTGAGTCCCAGGCAGTTCTCTTCAAGCGCCTGCGCGCAGACTCCCTTGGACTCACTCCCTCTAAGCACCAGCAAGGGAGCAGCAAATTAAAAGGCACAAGAGGCAAATGGGAGGGGAATGAAGTGTGTGACATCAGGCTTCAAGCGCCTGCGCGCAGACTCCCTTGGACTCACTCCCTCTAAGCACCAGCAAGGGAGCAGCAAATTAAAAGGCACAAGAGGCAAATGGGAGGGGAATGAAGTGTGTGACATCAGGGCGAGAGCTGGGGGGACTTTCTCCCAGAGAAGTGCTAGAAGAAGCCACTATTCCAGTTCTGAACCCTCCCCCAACACAGTAGAAAGATGGGTGCCCCGCCTAAGACTCTCTCAAGCTGGCTCACACTGCCCCACCCTGATGATTCCTGGAGGCTCTGCCCCACTCTAGCTTTTTCAAGTGGCTTTTTATATGAATGATTTATCTTGGCTCACACAGTATATCCTTCCACTTACTTGTATCTTCTTCACTTTCCTTTTTCAGTGTCTTATAATTTTATTAATACATCCATGCTTAAATTTATTCCTAGATATTTTATTCTTTTTGAAGCAATTGTGAATGGGATTGGTTTCTTAATTTCCCCTTCTGATAGTTGATTATTTGCATGTAAAAGTGCAACAATTTCTGTGTATTATTTTCTTATGCTACACACACAAAAAAAATTCAAAATGGATTAAAGAGTTAAATGTTAGACTCAAAACCATAAAAATCCTAGAAGAAAACATAGGCAGTGCCCTGGCTGATATGGCTCAATGGGTCGAGTGCTTCAATTCCTGGTCAGGAGACTTGCCTGGGTTGCAAAAATCTTTTTTAAAAAACCAAACAAACAAAAAAACCAATGCAGTAAAATCCCAAACTCATTTTATATGAAATATCTTCCCAGGCAAGGGAAACAAAAAGATATATATAAACAAATGGGACTACATCAAACTAAAATGGTTTTGCACAGCAAAGGAAACCACCAACAAAATAAAGACAATCCATTGAATGAGAGAATATATTCACAGATACATCTAATAAAGGGTTAATATCCAAAATTTATGAAGATCTCATAAAACTCAACACCAAGACACATTCCAATTAAAAAATGGGTAACTTCAATAGACAACTCTCCAAAGAGGACATACAGAAAGCCAACAGAAATATCAAAAGATGCTCAATGTCACAAATCATCAGAGAAATGTAAATTAAAACCACAAAGGGTTATCACCTCGCACCTGTCAGAATGGCTCTCATCAATAAATCAACAAGTGCTGTAGAGAATGTGCAGAAAGAGGAATCTTTTTACACTGTTGGTGGGAATGCAGACTAGTGCAGCCACTGTGAAAAGCAGTATGCAGCTACCTCAAAAAATTAAAAATGGATCTGCCTTATGACCCAGCAATTCCACTTCTGGGAATTTAAAGAAACCCAAAACACTCATTTGAAAGAACATAAGCACCCCTATGTTCAATGCTGCATTATTTACAATCTCCAAGATTTGGAAGCAGCCAAGTGTCCATCAGTAGTAGATGAGTGGATAAAACTCATTGTGTAACTGCTATTGGGCAGTTACACAATGGAATACTACTCGGCCATAAAAAAGAAGAAAATTTTACTTTTTACAACAGCATGGATAGAACTAAAGAACATCATACTGAGTAAAATAAGCCAGTCAGAGAAAGACAAATATACCACAGGATTTCATTCACACCTGGAAGCTAATGAACAAACTGAATTAATAAACAAAACAGAGACACACTAATAAATGGAGAGCAGGCTGACAGCTCTAAACAGAGGGTAGGGAGTAGAGGAATCAAGCAAAAAATAAACAGAACCCATGGACACAAACAAACAGTGTGATGACTGCAAGAAAGGGGGGGTGGGTAGAGAGAGGTAGTATAAAGGGGATAATGATAATGGAAAAAAATATAATAAAATATAAACTTACAAAAATAATTGATTGTACATATAGTATGCATTTTGACTGCAGTATTTTGTGACTTCAAAATGAAAACAATCATTTAAGTCTATTTTTATAAGTGACAATATTTTTCCCAAATTCTAAATAATTCTGAAATAAGGCTTTAAATTATTAAAATCCTTGAAAATACTGGTAGTACTATTCCTTAGCAATAACTTTTAAGATTTACCTTTAATAGTTGACAAGGTGTTTGCCCAAAATTATTAATCATCCCTTCTAAGGCTTTTCTTTCCTTCTCATCTGTTAAGGCATCCAGGTCCACAGCTCCTAAAATCAGAAGCACTCAACTCACTATATAGTGAAAAATAAGTCAGCAAGCCAAACAATTGACTGATGTACCAGAGACTGATCAGTATATTGTCATTAAAATATTATTCCATTCTTTATAAAAACATTTTAAAGTGGTAATTTTTTAAAAAACAGTAAAACATCAAAATTAAATATGTAAAATATAAATTTTATCCACTACTTATAAAATACTTTAAACAAATTTAACAGGCAGTCTATTAAATTTTCTCTTAACAAAATACAAACTATAAAGTATACCTAATTGTTTTCATGAGAGTCAAGCTAAAACAAGTGTAAGAACCACACAAAAATACTGCCACAAATTACTGCTGACCAAATTATAATCCTGGGGAAGGTTAAATAATTATTTAAACAATTATACCCAGCCATACCTAATATGAATCCTTACATGGCTAGTACTAGGCCAGTCTGATTTCAAAGTCTATGCTTCTATGCATCATGCATACTATTCTTCCTAAAAACTTTCATAGAAGGAAAATATACTTATTTACAAAAAGCCATGTGGGCTCTGCTCAAATTTATCTAACTTCACACTATTCACAATCTTTACAACTATTAGCTCTATAGAAGGATTAGAAAGGAAAGAACTACTTCTTAAGATTTTCAAAGATTTCAAAAAATATTCTTGCCCTGCCTGGTGCGGCTTAGTGGATTGAGCGCTGGCCTGAAAACCAAAAGAACTCAAGTTCGATTCCTAGTCAGGGCACATGCCTGGGTTGCAGGCCAGGTCCCCAGTTAGGGGCCGTGTAAGAAGCAACCACACACTGATGTTTCTCTCACTCTCTTTCTCCCTCCTTTCCCTTCTCTCTAAAATAAATAAATAAAACCTTAAAAGAATAGTAATTGCAAAAAACATTCTTAATCCTGAGCTAATAAACATTAGACTGACAAGCTATCACTTAGAAAATTGTTATTTGTAATTTCAAAGGTCTTCTTTCAAAGTCTACTAAAAACCTTAATACTAAATATTTCATGTAGGGTCTGACTGAATAAACATATATGGCTGGAGATAAAAAACTTTTATGTTATCAATAACTGACATTTATAATTAGACTTGCATATATACATCCATAACTAGTATTTTTTAACAAACAAAGACAGGTCTCTTTCAAATAGAAAAGATCACTAAAACTATTTTTAAATGTAGTTTTTCATGTTAAATTGTTATGTCCAAAATATGTTATAAACACAAATAATATTCTCTATCAATATAATGAAAGAAAAAAGTATATAGGCTTATACCTTCATAACTACAGTAATAGAAAACATTGAGTGCCTCCACTGCAGCTGGACCCCTCTGTTTATAGCCAAAAATCAAATCTATCCATTCATGAAGATGAGCAGAAACATATTCAGACTCCTAGAAAAAAGGACAAATAAGTAATAATCAATGTAAAGATGGATCCCTTTAAAAAAAGTAAAAACAAATTAAATAAGCATTCTGACACAAAATCTTACCACTGGAAATAGTTATCTCAAAATCATGTTAATTATTTATCATGTACTACATATATTGACTATATTCTATCTTGTACAATGTAGGTATCATATTTATTAATATTTACTACATATGCATTTTCTAACTAATGGGTGAAAAAATAACACATCTTCTAGTAGCCCAAATATTACTGACAAAAAATTAATAATAGCTCTGAAATGCATTTTTTTTTTTTTTTTTTTAAAATTCCCTTAGAAATTCGATTCAAGGAAACACAATGGGGCTGATGAAAGATTCTGCAAATTGTCCCCTCCACCCCATCCCACCAAGGGGTGGACTAGGGGAGCAGGCAGAGGCTTGAAGGATTTCCTGGAGCCTCCAATATGGCTTAAAGGACAGTAAGGAAATTGTTACTGGAAACAGGAAAAAAGGGGACTCAATATTTTAGTTACATAAAAAAATAGAAAGGGTAAATAATGAACTTGTGGATCTGGAGATGGAGATTTCCAGACAAAATTTTTTTAGGTGCTAATTGGCTTCTTTTCAGCTGCCTGTGAATAAAGTGTTGGAGGAGTAAGATGAGTTAAGATAAAAACTGCTCAAAAGTTTTAAGCATAATTTTAAAAAATATATTAAGGATCCAGGTCTTACAGGGTTCAAAATAAAATTATTCCTCATTTCCAGGAACACTAGAAAGTATAGACTCCCCAACTCACAAATGGCCTTAGTCTACCAATAATCAAACCAGTATCACCAGTAAAATATGGCCTCAGGCAAAAGTTCAGTTCAGGACTTAGGCTGCCAAACAATCTGTTAAGACCCTTTACCCATCATAGACACACACAAGACAATACAGCTTATCTTAAAAATGTTAAAGAAAAAAAAGACAATCCAAAAATGGAGTCATTTGTGCAAACCAAGACTTAATCTAACCTCACTGCAATTTCAGCCTATCCCAGGAGTATGACCTTTAACCAGTCAATCTGGAATTACATAATCAGCACTAGTGAGGTGACTGTACGACAGAACCTTGCCTTTTCCCTAGAGGAAGATGACCTGCCTGAAACAATCTACTCTGTGTCAAGACTTCCTTTTACTGACCCCTTTTGCCTATAGAGCCTTCTATTTTGTACAGCATTTGGGAGCTCCTTTCAGATGCTGCCAGAATCAAAAGTCATTAAATAAAGCCAATTAGATCTTCAAATCTACTTAGCTGAATTTTGTTTTTAAACAAGAATCTTAAGGGCATTTTCCCACAGTAGCCTCCCACTCAGACCAAAGGAGGTAAGGGGTTATTTCATAAAGTAATATGGAAGGTTTTTGTCTTCTATTAGACAAAATATGTATAAATGTATGTCATATGTGGATACATAAGAAACCCATAAAATATTGCAAGAAATTGTATTCACTCTGTCTGGAAGACAGAAACTGTTCAGAAAAGACAGACTGACCTCTGGCTTCCTAGTTACTATAAGAGGCTGACAAAGACACTCATGGTAGCAATTTTATTTTTTGTAATGGAAAATGCCTGGGTGGGGATGGGGGCAGTTCAACAGGCCATGGGTAGAACAAAAGAGCCAAGGAGAACCACTTTTAGAGAACAGCACACTCTTAGAGAGTAATAGCACAGAGTGAGACAGAATAGTGAGAAACTAGGAAAATTCCTTGGCAAGTGGCACCCTTAAGACAGCTGAACACGATGGCCAAGCAATTTGCAGCCAGGTGTGGCAGGTCACCAGCGCAAGGCCCCAGTGCCTGACAGGAGGCAAAACTGGAAAAACAAGGATATCACCCCAGGGTAAGCTCTCCTCCCTTGGCCTTTCCCCCATGAAGATAACATCTAGGCCCAGTAAAGCAACAAAACCAGGAGAGCAATGACTAAAGACTCCACTGACCAATCAGAGAAAACCATGACCCTAAAAAGGGTACACCTAGAGAACTGGATGAATACATTGTTGAACCCCTCCCAACGCCTCCCCTAAGATTCCCATCTGCAGGAAAGAGATAAACAAAAGCCTCAAGACAAAGGACCCAGGGCCCATATCCTCACCCTGCTGCCAGCACCATTCCATTTTCTTCCTTCCCTCACTACTTTCTCCACAGACACCTAACTCCTAAATTCTAAAGCAATGGACACGTGGCGGCCTGTCTCAGGCCTATCCCCCAAACCCATTTCTAAGGTCCCTTTTCTCTGACTTCCCAGTGAACTAAGGTAGCCCAGCCTAGGCTTTCCTGTTGTTCCTATGCTAAGCCTTCACCGCCACTAATAAAACTCTTTTAATCACTCACTTTGGTCTTGCTGATCTGTAATTCTTTACTGTGTTGGTGAGGAGAACTGACTTTCCAGCAACAAGAGCATATTCCTGCTAGACCTCTGAATTGCTATAAACCAGATTTCTGCTAAGGTGCCTTGTTTACTCCCTTTTGAGAGTCTATTACAGTTCTGCCCTTGTCAAATCACTGTTGTTATATGGGGGCAGATACATGATTTCTTTACTTCAGTCTTCTGATCCAAGAGGAGACACATCTGAGTAGTTTCATCCTCATTTGGATGAATGACAAGATTCTGGACTTCAGCCCTCAAGTTTTAATGCAAGGATCAGGCAAACTACTGCTTGTGTACCAAACTGTACTGGCTACCAGATCAGTAGATTGGTCAAACACAGCCACACCCATTTATTTTGCATTTACAATCGCTGGATTTTGACACAGACCTCACAGCCAATTAAAATATTTATTATATTTTTCTTTCTGGGAAAAGTTTAAAGATCCCTTCTCCAAACAAGTTTAAAGAAACCTTTTCAAAGATTTCTGAGAAGAAATGTGTATAAATTTGCATGTTGGAGGAATGTGAAGAATTTGTGGCCAGAGGGCAGACTCTGTGTGGTAGATTAATGATCAATGCAAATTCCTTCTCACCTCCAATATTGAGAGATGAAATTTACTTTCCTTCCTTTTGATTCTGGATTGATCCTCTTAATGTTTAACTATTACCAAGTGGCAGAAGTGATGCTGTGACAGTTCACAGTCTTAAACCATGAGAAAGTGTAGAAGCTTCCACTTTTGCACTCTTGGGGTGCCCTGAGCTACCATGTAAGAAGTCTGGCTACCCAGTAAAGAAACCACATGAAGAAGAATCCTGAGATTCTTTTCTCCCTGGAGGGAAGAAAAGTCCAGCATGCCAGTATCTCAAAGAAGCCAACAGGACTCTAGCCTTAGGTGTGAGATAACTCCAAGGGCATGAGAACCTCAAACACAACCAGGGGAATTACTCAGTACAGACAAGTGACCTCACAGAATTGTGAGAGATCATAAAATGGCTACTATAGTTTCAAGCCACTACATTTTGGAGTTTTATTTATTTATTTATTTATTTATTTATTTATTTATTTATTTACAGAGAGGGGAAAGGAGAGAGGCTGAGAGGGAGAGTGACTTCTATGTATGGTTGCCTTTCACCTGCCTCCAGCTACAGACCTGGCTGGAGACCTGGCTTGCACCTGGTTATGTGCCCTGGCTGGGAATTGAACCAGCAACCTTTGGGTTCGCCAGCCATTATCTTATTCATTGTGTTACCAGCCAGGGCAAAGCCACTACATTTTGGAATACAGTTCTCAAACATAATTCATTCCAGAAGGCTATGCAAGGAGTGATTTGTTCAAAAAATTAATTCCCTTTATCACCTGAGAGATGAGTAATTGATGATACTAGTATCAGCATGAAAGGGTTGGCAGGTCAAGAACCAAAGTGTATTTTAACATCCAGACATTTTTTCTGTGAACAAGTTGGTCTGGGAACCAAATTATTCAAGATGGGAGACATTCGAGAACCAAGATGTGACCATAGTTTGTTACACGGAAATACATAACTTAAACACAAACTTCTAACATTGTATTAATAAGGAGCATGGTTTCCTGAAATCCTGAACCTCTACTGCCTATCATAGGTAACACAGAAAAGCACCTGAGAAGTTCCTGGTTAGCTATAGCAAACAGACGACAACTTGGAGTTGCTTTATTCAGGAACAGGTTCATGGTTTACAAGTATCATAATTTTATCCTGAATATTGTAAATTGACAAACTATATACTAATGGCAGGGAATGTTTCCAAGTATTTATTGGCCTAGCCAGGTTTAGAGTCTGCAACACTTTGGTTTAGAGAGAACTAAGTGCACTATTGTCGGGGGGGAAAAGAAAAATAAAAATATTGCAATACAATATCAACATTAACCTAATTCTTCAATTTCAAACTGAAAACTTAGCTAAAAACTAGTAATATATTTTAAGTGAAAATTTTAGGATTTAACTGTCTTCGTAAAAACTTACTGAAACCCTTCAGAGAAAACAGAAGTGCAGCTGTCCGTATACTAGATTTGAAACATACGTTATGAACTACAAAACGTTAAAACTACACACTGCCTGGTGCTTGAAACAGTTTTACATACAAGAGGCAAATTCCTTAAAGAACTTAAATTTTTTGCTATATATCCATAGGACTTGACCATGCTTTATTAGAAGATTCATTACCTCAAAATAATTTACTATGTAATACTTTCTAAAACATCATATATAAGAGTACAAATTAATCTAATCTAGAAAAATGATAATCAGATACTTAATTTCATTCTCTGGAAAACACATACATTTTTATATTAATCTCTCTAATAACTAAACACAAAAGTCTTACCAGAGCTTTCCTATGTTTATAGATAAAATCTTCAGCTGATTTAGCCCATTTGGGGAGAATGACATCATTTACTGGTTCTTTAGAAACTTGTAGACGACCCAAGTTAAACTCTATGACATACAAAAGATAAATGTATCAAATCGTTTTAGATTTAAAGAAATCAAGTAGCAAAGACAAGGGCAAATTCCTTAGCAAAACTGAAGGTTTTTTCCTTTAGGTGAGAATCAAGTTCCTCTTTCTTTTCTAAATCCCCATCAAAGGATATGTATTATTGATTTTGAAAAAACAGAGGAAAAAAAATTGCTATGAGACAGAAACATCAATTAGTTGCCTCCTACACCCACAGCCCAACCCGAAAGTGCCCTGACTAGGGATCAAAACTGCAACATTTTGGTGTACAGGATGATGCTCCAAGCAATTTTAGCCACTGGGCCAGAAATCAAGTTCCTTTCTTGATCTAAATTTATAGAACAACCCTGGCAGGGTGGTTCAGTTGGTTGGAGTATCGTCCTTACACCAAAAAGTTGTGAGTTAGATCCCTAGGTTGGGGTGAATAGGAGGCAACTGATGTTTCACTCCCTTCCTCTCTCTCTAAAATCAGTAATACACACACACACACACACACATATATATTCCCAAGTGAGGATTAAATTTACTAAACTTAAATAAAAGTAACTCATATATATACATATATATATGTATATATATATATATTTAAATGCATTTATCAGTTGATTAAAATGGTATATGAAAATAAAATATTGGGTTGGCCAAAAAGTCTGTATGTTTTTTTTCCCATTAAATAAGACACATTTTAGCCCTGGCTGGTGTGGCTCAGAGGATTGAGCACCAGCCTGAGAACCCAAGAGTAGCTGGTTCAATTCCCAGTCAGGGCACACACACAGTTTGCAAGCCAGGCCTCCAGCCAGGTCCTCAGCTGGAAGCAGGTGAAACGCAACCATACGCTGATATTTCTGTCCCTTTCTTCCTCCCTCCCTCCCCTTCTCTAAAAATAATGAATAAAATCTTTAAAAATAAATAAAACACGTTTTCATTTTCACCAGTAACTTTACTGATTTGGATATTTTGAGTATGTTGGCTATCTCCCACAGGATATAATTAATGTTGATAGTTCTCAGTTTGATCTTGATTTGATCGCTATCAACTTCAATGGTCTACCCAACCGTGAAGCAATGCCCAGCAAGAAATCTTCAGCATGAAACTTCACGAACCACTTTTGACACATTCACATGTTCGATCAGTTACAGCGCCTTCTCCATACACTACACAAATCTTTTATTTGCTTTTCAGTTGCATTTTTACCTTTCTTAAAATAATAAAGCATATGACGAAAATGTGTATTTTCTTTCATCTTCAATATTAAAATGGCTATACAAAAATTCACCAATTTTGGTGGTTTTTTTTTAAATGCATGCTAATATGACAGCTGTCACAATACAATCTAACAAAACAGTTTCAATTGAAGTAAAAGACAACTAAGCACTACTAAAGCCATCTTCCAAGAAAATAAAAAATGTTTTGGCCAACCCAATAGTTTTAAATTAGCTATTAAAAGGTAAATCAAGTTAACAGCTGATGTTTTTGTTGAGAAAAATTGAGGGAAACTATAGTTAGGATCAAAACCTTAATCTGAACAAAAATGCAAGATTAAGTATTCTTCTTAAATTAAAAAACAATTAACACACATAGTCCTACTAATGGTTAATTAACAAAATAAAAATATTTAAAACATTTTGGTTTAATGCATAGCTTAACCTCATTTTCAGATTTATAGTTGCCTTGTTTATTGATATATACCACTATTCTAATTAGATGCTGACATCATAAAGATCTGCTCGTATAGTTAGAACACAAAGATATAGTTAGAACACAAAGACGAGGTTTTCTTATTCATACAATGTGGGAAAGGAAAAGTGTTAACACAAAAGATCTTCATAAAAAGAACTACCTTAAAATATCAGTATGACTCAAAGCAGGAGAAAGGTTTAATGTCACAGAATGACAGGATAGGGTCTGTAACTTTGTTAATTCAACCACTATGTAACAGATACTGTTTGTCAGCCAGTTGATAGCCATTTCATGCTCTGTAGCAGAACCTTGATTTATTCAAGTTGTCTATCCCTGCCCTATACTTCATGCCTGCTGCAGGTGACTGATGTAGAGGGTGGTCTGTGACCCAGCTCTAGAGAATGAGGGGAAGTTATGAGAACGGATTTCTCACTCTTAAGAAATAACACAAAGAATTAATTCTCACTCCTTTCTAAGACACTATTATATTTACCTATGATACCTAGAAAGAATTAATTCTTACTCCTGTCTAAGACACTATTACATTTACCTATGATACCTGGTACTGAATTAGTCATCTGTAACTATCTAAGACAGGAACTATCCAAGAACAAAGCCAAAACACTTGAAATAGCAGAGTGAAAATATAGGAAAAACTTGGATGATATTGTTAAGCCATGTGAAACTACCATTCCTCAGCGTTTTATAAGGCAAAATACTAAAATTTTCTTGCACACACATTTTGAGTTTTAAAAATCAGTATCTGTTTTACTAATACTAATACAATTAATATTTAATCTTTGTAGGCATTCTAACGAACATACTTTGCTCTCACCTACCTCATTTCAAACAGAGGCAACACTGGTTAGAAATAGGGGTCACCAGAACAGCAGTGCAAGGCGGCAGCTGGCTCCAGTGAATGCCAGAAGCTGTCAAGCTTACAGTACCATGTCCCAGGTACCCTACTTTAGGAGACTTCGGTCCTCTGACTATCTAAGAAGAGCTCTAGGATCAGACTCGGTCAATAGATTTGCCTGATTTCCTGAAAGTGACTGATCCTAACTGCTTTACTCTGAAAATCAGATGCCCTGCCTCCTATAACCTGTCCCAGTGTGCATGACCAGAGGACACGAAGCCCAGAATATGTTCTCTCCCACCAGACAAATAATTCTACTGAGCAAGCCAAGGGTCAAACATTAACATTATCTGCTAGGGGAAGAAAAAAGAAGTTGGTAATGGTCCCTTGACACTGAAATTTCTCTAAAGAACACCAGCAGTGACAATCTTACTCATTTCCTTATCTGTGCTTAAACTAAACCTAAAACTACAGAAAAAGCATTTGAATATTTTTAAAGACTATTTAGCTCCATGGTTCTCTCCTTCAAAAACATGACTTCCAAATACTGTATCTTACGCAATTATTAAATTCAATTTGCCTCCTGTCTTCTGCTTTAAATCTGGAGTCAGCAAACTTTAAATAAAGGGTCAAGTAATAAATGTTTTTGGCTCTGTGACACCCGTGGCCTCTCCTGTAATTACTCAAACCTACTGTTACACTGTGAAAGCAGCCACAGTGTGTGTTCCAACAAAATTTTACTGAGAAACACATACATTTGCCTACAGATTTGGCCTATGAACCTGTAGTTTGCTGATTCCTGGTCTAAATCCTCATCTTACCTAACTCAAATACTTTTAACTTAAGTGGCCATCTGAAAATAGTATGTGGTCTTTTTTGATTCTTTAGTGAACACCACACTTTGATAAATCCTCTTACCAATTCACATTTTATTCACTTATCTTACTTCACTGTAGCACTTCCCTGGAAGGTGAGATGAGTACTGGGGCATAAATAAGCTCTGCCACTGAATAATACACAGGCAGAATGAATCTTAAATAATCTATAGGGCATCACAAAAATGTCCTGAAAGATATTTTTCAGGATCCTCCATTGGGACCTGTTGAGTCAAATTTTTAATCTTACGATTTTGATTTTCCAAAAACTCTGGGAAATAGAAGAACTCAGGAATAAGTTCCTTCACATCATTTGGACTGTCCATAAGTGTCTGCCAAGTAGCAGGGATGGAATGGAATTGTCGATCTGCACAGTCAAACCTGCATGTGGAGATTGGAAGAGAGGAGTGAATGCTGAATGAGAGCAACAACACACATGAAAAAAACCTTTAAACTCTTTTTAAGTTTCCTAATGATTAGTTTTTCTCTTTTCTTCGTATCTTTATATGAAGACACAAAGATATATCTCCTCAGCCCTGGCTGTCAGCACAATGGATAAGGTGCCAGCCTGTGTAATTAAGGTAAAAAACTAAGAGCACATTGTTTTTTCAATTACAATTTACATTCAAATACTATTCTGTACCAGTTTCAGTCATATACCCTACAAAGGGCTCCCCCTGTTAAAGCACCCACCTGGCACCAGGCATAGTCACTGCCAATGTTCCCCATGCTGTACTTCACATCCCCATGCCTATTATGTAACTACCCACCTGTACTTCTTAATCCCTTCAAAAAAATGGCACAATCTTTGCTCAGTAAAATTTATTAAAGAAAGTGAATATTATTTGGTATTTTTAAAGCACAGAGTTTAAATATCAAAGTATAAGCCCTGACTGGTGGCAGGGGCTTACAAACCCAAAGGTCGCTGGTTTGATTCCCAGCCAGAGCAACATAACCAGGTTGCAAGCCAGGTCTCCAGTCAGGTCTGCAGCTGGAGGCAGGTGAAAGGCAACCGTCCACTAATGTGTCTCTCCCTCTCTGCCTCTCCCTTTTCCCCTCTCTCTAAAAATAATAAATAAAATCTTTAAAAAATAAATAAGTATCAAAGTATAGCGTTAGTATATGTGGTTAAGAGATCTATAAAAATGCTGCTGATTTGGCCCTGGCTGGTAGCACAGTGGTTAAGGCGCCGGCCTACGTGAACCCAAAGGTCGCAGGTTCGATTCCCCAGCCAGGGCACATAACAAGGTTGCAAATCAGGTCTCCAGTCAGGTCTGTGGCTGGAGGCAGGTGAAACGCAACCATACATTGATGTCTCTCTCCCTCTTTGCCTCTCTCCCTTCCCCTCTTTCTAAAAATAATGAAATAAAATCTTAAAAAAAAAAATGCTGCTGATTTATCCTTTGATACACAAAAATCTTTACAAAGTCTTCTACTGAAAACCAGAGGGCAGTTTAGGTAAGTAGTTCTGTGGCTAAAGCTCTTGTATGTTATTTCACTTGCATATACTATTATCTTTTTAACTTTATTTTTAAGTCCCATTATGGCTGCATGGTAGTTGGAAAAAAGCTCAAGCGGTCATGTTGCAATTTTACTATGCTTTCTCCTAATCACGAAAAGCATAAACTCCTTCTGTTTTACCTCCTTTGATGTTGTTTTCCTGGATTAGGTAATGACTTACTAAGTGACATTGTTGACTATTTTGACTCTTTCTATGCCTACGAATCTTGGTTTGAAGCTAAGCTAAACCTAGCAGAACTCTGAATTTAATTATCTTCAATGATTGGGTCATCAATAAAGTCTAATGATGGTGTACCCAAATTCAAGGAGAAGTACAGCTTTAATGATAGAATCTTTTTGCTTCTATGGGAAAGAACAGCTTTATTGAGCTACAATTAATATACATATAATTCACTCTTTTTAAGTAGAAAATTCAATGGTTTAAGGTTTTGATTAATAAATATTTTTAGGATGACTATGTAGGCATTGATTAGGTATTAATCTATGGTAGATATCTTGGATCTAGCTTTAAATCGGTTCTAACTTTAAATTGATAGTGAGTTGCTAAAATCAGTAAGATTCACAATGGTTCACTGGGTAACAATAAAAAGGAATTCTCCTTAAAAGTCACTTGTGACCCTAACTGGTGTGGCTCTGTGGCTATGACATGGTCCTGCAAGGTGAAAATGTCACCAGTTCAGGCACATGCCTGGGTTGTTGGTTCAGTCCCCAGTCAGGGTACTCAGGAGAAACAACCAATCCATGTTTCTCTCTCATATCAATGTTTCTCTCCTTCTCTCCCTCCTTCCCCTTCCCTCTCTCTAAAAATAAACAAACAAAATCTTATAAAAAAAATTTTCTGTAAGTCACTTTGACCCATTCTCAAAATAGTTTGGCTATATATCTATAGGCTACATGAATCAAAACCTAATAAAGGAGAATAAAAATGACATGGCTCTGTTATACAGAGCATGACATGAAGACAAAAAGTTTTTAACACTAACATATAGTCTTAAGAAAATAGTGTATTGACTCAAAACATACCTTCCACTTTGAAGCTGAATGTGTAGGGTAGTGAATGGTTCCACACGAATAAGATAGTGCATAACCCCGGCAGAATTTGAATAGTGAGTGCCATAATGAAATTTATCAATAGTTCCCATAGGATCTTCAAAATGTTCGTATCTAAAAAAAGAAACTGAAGTTTTATAACCACAATTGTAAGATTAAATCAAGAAGACATAAGCTTGTACTGCATTGCTGAAAACAGTTTAAAAAGTCCTTATTAATGCATTTCATGATCTTTGTATTCGAAGCATCACACCATGTTAATAAGTAAAAAAATTTTACTCAGTAATACTCTTTTCCTGAAAAACGAAGTATCAGTAATACTGGATTCTGGAACAGGTTTGTATTATGTAATAATATTATACATGTTCACTGTAGGTAAATGAGAAAATATGGAGAACCAAAAACAAAAATTTAATCAGCTATTACATTAAATTTTGGTGAATATCAATCCACGATGTATAAATTAATATACAACTATATTTTAACATAAGTGCTATATATAATATACTGTTTACAACTTATTATCATTTACATTTTGTATTAACATCTTTCCAAATGACTAGTCTTTTTAATAGTATGTGGTAATAGGTACATGTGTATATATATATATTACAATATATAACTTTTACTTTTAGACATCTAGGTTGTTTCTATTTTTTTTGCTGTTGTAAGCAATGTAATAATTAAAGGTTCTATTTTTAATAGTATGTGGTATTTATAACAGGTACATGTATACATATATTACAATATATAACTATTTCTTACTTTTAGATATTTAGGTTTTTTGTTTTTTGGGTTTTTGTGTTTTTTTTTCTTTTTTTGCTATTGTAAGCAATGTAATAATTAAGAGATTTTATTGTAATAGAAAAAAAAACATGGAGAATTAGTCAAGAAATGTGGAAATGAATGCCTTATAATCTAAAGATAAAAGATGAAGAAGTAGTGGATGGAAAGAAGACCTCAAACATATCATTACAGAAAGACATATAGTGATTCTGCAAGTACTATTACTGATACTTAAAAGTGTAACTTTTAAATGGTGGTCTGAATGGTGACATATGAATTAGTGGGTATAAAATTTAAACACAAATGAACATTTTTTTGAAGCAATAAATAATGAATTTTTAAAAAATATTTTATTGATTATTTTTATTGAGAAAGGAAGGAAGGGAGAAAGAAAGGAAGAGAAACATCAATGCAAGGTTGCCTTTCCCCTGCTTCCAGCTACAGACCTGGCTGGAATTGGGATTGCAACCTGATTATGTGCCTGACTAGGAACTGAACCAGCAACCTTTCGGTTCGCAGGCCAGTGCCTAAATTATGAAAATTTTAAGCCAAAATATTCATCAGTTCCTCATGCTGAACCAATTTCTTTCATATAGAAATCATTAATATTTAGGGGAATTTAAAATTTTCTCAGGTCAAAGTCATCCGTATCAACGCAAAAAATATATTGTTGAAATTTAAAACAACTTGTATCTTTGATTATCAACATAATTTATGTAACAAAAAACCTTTTAGCCAGTCACAGTAAGACAGATCTGATCTCACTTATATATGGAATCTTAATGAACAAAAGAAACTGGCAAACAAAATAGGAACAGAGACATGGATACATGGAACAGATGAACAATTGTTAGAGGAAGGAGGTTGAAGGGCTGGATGAAAGAAGATGAAAAGACATAGCAAAAAACAAAAAAAATCACACATATGTATGACACACAGACAAAGACAACAGTGTGGAAACAGAGAAAGGGGGTTGGAGATACTGGAAGAGGGCAGAGGGTGGATAAATGGGGACAGAAAGAAACTTTGCTCAGGACAACAGGCACATGATACAGTATGTGGATGATGTTTTGACGAGTTGTATTGTATATCTGAAACCTGTATGATTTTGTGAACCAATGTCACCCCAATAAAGTCAATAAAAAAAATAAACCTTTTATTTTATTGTCAGAAAAAAAATGTTTGACTAATGGCAGTGAGGTAATTCACAAATAGCCAAACTCCCCTAATAAATCAAGTAAAATATTAAATACTACAAAAAGTCCTGGGGAAGAATTACCAAAAAAAGAAAGAAAGAAAAACAAACAAGAATGTGCCATCTATTTCCAAATAAATCTACAGATTAAGTATGTTGGCAAAACAAATCCTTTGTCCTTATTATTAGAAGACATAACTGATCAGTCATCTACAAGTTAACTTGGAGAAAAAGGGAAATGAAAATTATTCTTTTACTTATTCAGCACTTGGCTTTGGAAAAAAATTGAGATTTTTACAGGATAGATCGTAAGTATACAGAACTATAAAATATTTCCTTATCCAAATTACAATATTTCCACACATTCCACTGTCCTTCATTCATATTACTTGTGAAAACAAGTTAGTATTATTAATTTTATATCTACTATCTTAGATGGATATTTTTACATGTTAAATTAATAGGTTAAGTTTATAATACCTGGGAAGAAAAATTTCAAGAACTTACTAATTTTAGCACATACTTATTACAAGGTAAAATGAGAAATTCTAAGCAATATTAACTTTGGCAAAGAACGGAAATAGGCTATAGTTAGTGCATGTAAAGGCCAATTTTACAAGGAAACTTAGTGAAGGAATCATCAGATTATCAAAAGTAGTTGTGCACTGAAATAAAGTAACGCTTGGCTGGCCATGGAAATCAACACGAATTCAAACAAGCAATAGATACCTTTCAAAATGATAAAAGGCACTTACTTTTCTCGCACAGCTTTGGCATTTTTATCATTAACTACCCCAACTGGTTTGGAAAGATCTCGAAAAACAGATGGGTTATTCAAGTCCAACTCTTCTGAAGTATAATCTTGTAAAATCCAGGGAAACTAAAAGACACAATTTACAATTTAGACATCCCTTTTTAGAGAAGCTACCATCTCCCTATCTAATATCAAATGCTTATCTACAGACAAAAAGAAACAGTCTTCAAAAATATTTTTCCCTGTTGCAAATGTTTATTCATCTTTACTTCAATAACCTGAAGCATTATTTCCTATAATTCCACTGGAATATTTTCAATGAAGCAAAAGAAAAAGACTTTTATTTTTTAATTATCATTCATGTTTATATTCTTCTTGACAATAGCACAGTAGAAAATATACAGAAAGGCAGAAACAATTTATATCCTTCTAAAAATAAAAAATAAGTATCATGTGCATATATATTTTTATGTATTGTAAAACTAAAACGTAATTCTGTATTTATGAGATTTAAATAAAACTTACCACAGGATACTGTGCAAGGTCATTATAGGTTCGCCCTGCCATTGTATTTATTTGAATGAGGTAGTCAAAATTTGATATCTCTCTATTCACCCATTTCTAGAGAGCACCAGAAAAAAGAAAATCAAAATTAACCTCTCTCTTAGAAATCAGTAACTATTATTGATTACTAATATAATCTTCATCATCTTTTTGATAAAAGGAGTGGAGCTTTAAAAAGACTTAACAGGGATATAAAATCAATGTACTTTTCTTAAATTCACTTTCTTTTAAAAATTGGTCTCTAGAAAACAACAGAAGCTTCCATATAACTTTTACACTACATTCTCAAAGATCTTCATGAGAATACTTCATTTCAAATAAATATTTTATTGGATGCCTTGAAATTTTTAGCCCTGGCTGGTAGTTCAGTTCCTGGACTTGCTGTGGAGGCAAGTGCTCTCCCTGCAGCCTTGCTGGTCTCCTGCAGCAGGGTCTACCTGCTTTATCACACCTGGAGCCAGGTGCTCTATGGGGGCATTGCTGGAAGCCTCATGGCCATCACTTGGTTCACCTTCACCCAGGAGGTCCTCACTCCTCTGTTTCCCAGTTTGCATCCTCGCCTATCTGAGTTCTCCCTAATCCGAGACATGAGCCTCATTCCCAACGTACTCTGGTCTGAATACACAGTAACCTAGGCTGAAGCCAGGAATAGATAGCGCAAGCTGGGGACAAAGCTGCAGTGACTGGTGAGTATATAGTGGATAAGGCGCCGGCCTGTGAACCCAAAGGGTGCTGGTTCAATTCCCCAGCCAGGGCACACAACCAGGTTACAAGCCAGGTCTCCAGCCAGGTCCGTAGCTGGAGGCAGGTGAAAGGCAACCATCAATGTATGGTCTCTCCCTCTCTCCTTTTCTCTCTCTCTGGAAATAATAAATAAAATCTTAAAAAAAAAAAAAAAAAGATAAAATGTTAAAAAAATTTTTTTTAAATCTAGGACTGTCCAACTTTGATAATTTTGTTATAAATGAAATTTTCATAAGTGCACATGTTTAAAAACAATATCTTAGTATACTAGAATAATCTTCAACTTTTATATAAACATTACATAACAATGATTTTGCTACATGGGATACAAAATTTTCTACAAGACAATCTTTTTTTTTTTTTTTAAGATTTTATTCATTACTTTTCAGAGAGAGGGCAGGGAAGGAGAAAGGGAGAGAAGCATCAATGTATGGTTGCTTTTCACCTGCCTCCAGCTAAGGACCTGGCCAAGACCTGGCTTATAACCTGGTTATGTGCCCTGACTGGGGAATCGAACCAGCGACCTTTGGGTTCAAAGGCCTGCCACCAATCCACTAAGCCACATTGGCCAGGGCCATTTTTTTCTTTTAATCACCTTATTGCACATAGCTTGCTAAGTACAGTTGGGTATGCCAGAGAATTTTGCTGACAGTTAACATATAAATTTACTGTGTGCCTTAAGCAAGGAATGTACTTACCGGAAACATTGAGAAATAATCTATGTATACAGATTTTATTAAAAGCCCAATTATAATTGTTCTTGAGTGCCAAACTGAAAAATCAGTACTTTAATAAAGTTTATTCCACAGAAAATAAAATGTATTTTATTAAATAAAGCTTATTCCATAAGCAATAGAAAAGAACTGATGACTTTCCAAAGAACAACAACTCTTAAGATTATGATTAAAGTACAGCAAAAGAATATAATTAATAGTATTGTAATAATTATGTAGGTGCCAGGCTGAGTACTAGAATTAATGAGGGGATCACTTTGTAAATTATATAATTGTTTAACCAAGCTATACATCTGAAACTTATATAAAGTAATACTAAATGTGAACTGTAATTGAAAAATAAAATTAAAAAAAGAAACAGATTAATGCATATGTAGGAGGAAGGAGAAAACCAGGCTTAGAAACCCTAATTAGGAAACCACTAACAGTTGTGGGAAGCAAAGAACAATGGCCTTTCCTTGGGTTTTGACAATACAAATAAAAAGATGCTGGGGTATGGATGAGAGTAAAATGCACAGGAGCACTAGCTAGCTTTGGCTGTCGGAAGAAATGGCACTCTGTGTTTTACATCTTTTCCCTTTCTTTTGTGTTTTCCCACTCTTTAAACTTGTGTATGGATTATTTTTATCAGGAGGAAAAACCCACATTATTTGTTAAAAAGAGGAAATTAGTAAGACATGCCCATAACCTGAATGATATGAGAGCTAGAAGACCAGGCACTGTATATGTGAGGGAAATAAAGATTCAAAGATAATTCAAAATATCAATCTGAATGAAATCACAGTTGCAATAATCAAAGTAATCAGAAGAAAGTTTTACCTTTATATAAAACTGTTGAGATATAAAATGAACACCAAAACATGACTGTTAACATTTCCTACCTGTGTCAATCCTGATGCTTTGAATAACTCCTGTGGTGATCTGGTTCCATAACTATTTGGAGAATGAAATGACAATAGTCTGCTATACACTTTGTTTCTAACCTATTAAAAAAAAACAGCATTTTATAGCTTAAAACTTGAGCAAGACAAACCAGAATTATGGCTTTTGTACCTGCTTTACTAATTCCCATACCATAAAATTCACTATTTAAGGACACAAATTTAGTGGGTTTTTCTATAAATTCTGAGTTGTGCAACCATCAACATTATCTAACTCTGAAACATTTCATCATCCTCAAGGGCAACTTTACCCATTATCACTCCCCAATTCTCACTCTCTCCCATCCTGTAACAACACTAATCTACTTTCTTTCTCTATAGATTTGCCTTGACTGGACATCTCAAATAAATAAAGAGGATTATGGTTTTGACTTCTCTATTATACTAGGCTCAGTAAAGTCAGTACCTGTATTTTTTGAGCAAGTTATAGAGGATAATGAAATGATCATCAGATATTGAATCATAAAACTAATTCAAGTCTACTGCAAATTTAACTGTCATTTACTAATCATCTTGCCAAATCAATTAACTTACTGAGTCTCATTTGTACATTCAACATAATAATCTCTACTCTTAATAGATTTGTAAATTATTCAAGGCTATCCAAATGTAAAGTAACAAAACTCATCTTTGAACTTTAGTTTCTTCATTTATAAAAAGAAAAATGAAATTTTCTGTATCTAATCTGAAGGCTGTTATGAAGATTAGATGCTACATACAAATGTGCTTTAAAATTATAAAATTACATGAATGTACAGTATTCAACAGGAACACATTTATTGTAATTATATTATACATCTTTCTAATAAACACATGTTTTGTATTTTCCTATAAAGGAAAATTTATTTTTAATAGTAAAAATGTATTTTTTTGTAAAAACAGAAAAATGTTCTTTAAATATCCAAATCAAATCATCTTTAAGTAATCCTCAATCCCACAAATGAACAGGAAAGTAGTTTTTGTGCTAATCCCGATCATCTGAGAAGCAGATGCCAAGACAGACTTGAACATGAAACAACTGTTATTAGGAGAGATGCCTGAAAAAAGGAGAGCTAAGCAAGGTAGGGCCAGACGTCAGAATGTGGTGTATGCCAGCGTGACTCCAAGTGACTGACAAGAGGGAAAGAAGGCTGGGGTGCAAGTAATATATCAAAGGTTACACAGCTAATGGTGGAGCTAATCTTGGACCCAGGAAACTTGGCTTCGGCAGTACTCTATTAACCTCTTACACTGTTTAAGAATTTACTCTACTAGGCCCTGGCTGGTAGCACAGTGGACAAGGTGCCGGCCTGCGAACCCAAAGGTCACAGGTTCGATTCCCCAACCAGGGCACATAATCAGGTTGCAAGCCAGGTCTCCAGCCAGGTCTGTGGCTGGAGGCAGGTGAAAAGCAACCATACATTGATGTCTCTCTCCCTCTCTGCCTCTCTTCCCTCCCCTCTCTCTAAAAATAATGAAATAAAATCTTAAAAAAAAAAAAAGAATTTACTCTACTGATGAAATACATGCCCCTACTGTTGAAGTGATTGCAATCTAATCTCATAAACCTAATCATTATATATATATATATATATATATATATATATATATATATATATAGCATATTAATTTACAATTGGATACTATGACGTATCTATTGCTTAACACTCAATATTCTACTACCTACCCATATATAAAAACTGAAACAAGCACTCTTTAAACATTCAAACATAAATCCTAACACAAATTCATATGCTGCTTAGCCTCCAAGTACAGGGTAGGGCAAAAAGGTTTACAATTTTAAGTACATGAAATGAAATTTATTCTTGTGCTATTATTTTTTTTCCATAGGAACTGTGAAGTTACTTTTGCCCAACTCTGTATACACTTTTTCCTCTATATTCTGACTTGATGAAAGAATAGAATCCAAAATTTCATTATAGCTCACTAACTGGAAAATAATTTCAAGCTAATACTGTGGGGCTTCCAGAAAGGTAATGTGTTACATACCTCTTTTTTGAAATTGAGAAAGTAGTTGGATTGGTCAACATGGAAAATCTCAAGGGCAGACCTCCTCAAGTTATAACGCCTCAGATGAATCTCACGAACTTGAGAATGAGGCCATTTGAAATCAAAACCTACTCCTTAAAACAGAAGAAATCTTGTGACTCTAAAGTTACTCATGCATACACTGATTCTCTTAAAACTATTTAAAACTTTACAGCTATTCTACTTCCTTCCCATTGGAATACAAAATAATTTTGAATAATATTATCTTGGAAACATTTCTCTCTACATTGACCACTTAAAGTATCTTTTTATTTTCAGATAAAGGATTAGGTGAGAAGCCTACAGGAATAAGCGGACATACAAATAAAATTAAGATTATATTTTATAACAAATTTGTAACAATCCCTTCGATCAAATCTTTTGAAAACGTTGAAAATAAAAAGAATTCCCTTCAATACTGTTGAATATGAATTTAATCACACACTGACTATCCATTTCTCCTTTTCCATGACAGATTATCATTCCAAGTCCTATCTTCTTGCTTTTTTTCACATTAATGATTGATAAGCTGGATGCTTAACTACTGAACAATAGAAATTATTTCCCCAGAACTCCTCACCATCTTCTTTTTCAATGCTGCCATCATAGAAGTAAATGTGTTGAGTAGTGACTTCTAATCTGCCAGGAATTATATCAATTATTGTAATGAGTTCACAATCTACTGACAACACCAATTTTTCTTTTTGATCCTGTTCTTTTTTCTCATCACTGTAAAAACAAAAACCAAACAAACACCTAACAATGTACTTTGTGTAAATGGAAAAGAATCACATTCAAATATAGATCTCATGTTTATAAAATTAATATCCAATAGTTATCTATAAAACATATTCCACTGTATATTAAATTAGTTAAATATTATCCAAATATTCTTATTACCCAATAACCCAATTTCAAAAAACAAAATATAGTGAATGTTTAATAATATTGGCAGAGGTCATTTCAAACATGCTGCAATAATAGTCATGTCAATTTAGTTATATTTGAGAGCTATGAATTGACCCAGGGAATATATATATTTGTAAATAAAGAACAGTATCATAAATGGTTTCATAAATTATAATTAGAAGCACTAATTATGATTGATTCTCAAACTGTAAAATGAGACTTCTCAAGAGCAAATCAAACTAGAGCATTATCATCATAATACATACTGATAAGAAAGGAAACACTACTGTGCACTACTTCTCATCACATATCTTAGCTAAGGTGAAGCCATTATGATTTGATGACTGATAGACTATATATTTATTGAAGGCTATAACTGCAAAGTGACTTTTAACTGCTGAGTATAGAAAATGGGGACTCCTACCATTAACAGAATAATATTCAAGTACATCCCTCAAGCTACCTGTTCTGTGATCCTAGATATTCCACATCTGTCTCATTTCCAGGAGAGCAATGACTAAATCTAATTTTATTTCCAATGATTTTCATAAGGAATCTTTATCTACCTGAAGTATTGCAACCTTTTACTTTAGATAAACTTCTAAAAAGTTAAAAATTAATGTTTTCTTGAAAAGTGAAATTCCAGTATTTACTATGATGAAATGGAGAGATAAGAGACCTGAGAGTGCCAATAATCTAAATGGTATCACACTTAAAAGTTAAAATAGTAAATTCTGTCATGTAATTCTCAATTTTCAAAAACTGTATCTCAATTATTTAAAAAGTAGCCAAAATGAAGACAAAATAAAGGACTTCACAGATAACAGAGAAGTTTTGGCTATTAGAGCTTCCTTATCAGAAATACTAAATGAAGTCCTTCAGACTGAAAGGAAATGATAGCTGATGATAATAAATATGAAAGTACAGAAAGAAATAAAGTGTGTAAGTATGGTAATTACGTAGGCAAGTATAAAAAAATATTATTTAGCTTTTCTTCTCAACTGATTTAAAGTACATATAACAGTAACTATAAAACCATTGTTGGGCTTAAAATAAAGGTCTAGCATTTATGATAATAGCATAAAGGAGATGTAAGGAAATGAAAATATATTTGCTTGGGAGAAGTTTTGAACTACAAATTCAAAATTTTGATATATGAGGTCTGTCTGTAAAAAGTCCAACCATTGTCAACAAGAATGGTTTGCACAACATCAATGTAACCTGGCAGCCAAGGAGAGTGGATAGAAATGCATGGGCATGAACAATGCAACTTCACTGTACAAGTCAGTGGAGGCGGTAGACGCTATTGAATGAGCATGTGTACTGTGTGGCCATCACATTCAAAATGACTGAGCAACTAAAGTAACAAATGTCCATCAAATTTTGTTAAGCATGAACATTCCTCCATAGAAACACTTCAGATGATTCAGGCCATACCTACGGGCAACTGGTGATTGACAGCTTTATCACAATAAACCACCCACTCATGCATTACATCTCCCGCAGAGTTTTTTTGGCAAAACATCAAATCACCCAGGTGACTCAGCTCTCCTATACCACAGATTTGGTGCTCTGGGACTTCTGGCTTTTCCTAAAACCAAAATCACCTTTGAAAGGGAAGAGATTTCAGACCATGTATGAGATTCAGGAAAATATGACATGGCAGCTGGTCACAGAGATGGTGACTGGGAGAACTGTGTGAGGTCCCAAGATGCCTTCTTTGAAGGGGACTGAGGTGTCACTGTCCTATGTACAATGTCTCAGATGTCTTATATTTTCTTCAGTAAGTGCCTCTATTTATTCAAATTATATATTTCTTCCTAAGAGAGATTTGGTAATTTGCATCTTTTAAGGATTTATCCATTTCGTATAAGTATTCAAATTTATGACAAAATTATAAGTATTTCTTTTAAATCATTTTAATGTTTCTAGCATTATCTTTTCTTTCATTTCTGCTACAGGCAATTCATGTTGTTTTTCTTTTTTTCCTAACCAGTCTGGCTAGGGGTTTATTGTTTTGTTACTTGTTTTTTAAAAACCAGCTTTAATGCGAACCCAAAGGTCATTGGTTTGATTCCCCAGTCAGAGCACATAACCAGGTTGCAAGCCAGGTCTCCAGCCTTAGCTGGAGGCAGGTGAAAAAGGCAACCATACATTGATACTTCTCTCCCTTTCTTTTTCCCTCCCTGCCCTTCTCTCTGAAAATAATAAAATCTTTAAAAAATAAAACAAAACACAGCTTTAGATTTCTTTTATCTTTCTTTGTGCTTTTGTTTTTCTTTTTCACAAAGTTTTGCTTTTATCTTTGTAATTTCTACCTTTTGGTTAACAGTTATATTTCATGCTGTGCTTTCCATGTAAACACAGCCACATCATAAATGTGATATTATGTTTTTATTATCATTCAAATCAAATTCTTTCTAATTTCAAGGTCCAGTTTCAAGTTATGCCAATTCTAAAAAGCCTTCCTCAATAACCTCAGTTAACACTCCTCTAACAGCTGCTATAGCATTAACTATTAGATCCTGGAAATGTACAGTATTAAAATTTCAAGCAAGTATCTTCCTCAATTTTACAATACCATATCTCAGAATAAAATAATGTGAAATTCTTTCAAGTACATATGCATACATATTTACTCTGGCTGTTATTTCCTCTTCAGAAAGGTCTAACTTATCTTCTTCCATATCACTAACTTTTACTTGTTTCACTACTTCCAAAAGCAATGAATCACTGGAAGGCTGGGAGTGTTGGACACCTGTTTAAAAACAAAATATTTATTAAACATAAAGTAAAAAAAAAATCATATTATAGCTCTTCTGTAATTCCTGGATAATGTGAGTTAAAGTAAAGAAGGCACTTAGCTTTCTTGATTAATCTCATGGCATCAATTCTGCTGATCAATATATTAATATAACTTTTTTAAAAATTTAAAAACTAGTAATAACTTCACCTGTAACTTAGTCATTGAACACAATACAACACAATGTCCATTGGAACATAGGTGGCTATAGTAAAGTATTGTAACTAAAAGTTAGTATACACATAACTGGCCAATGATTTAACAATCAATATTTTGGGATTTTTACAGACCTTTCTTCAAAAAGGGAGAAACACCAACTCAGACAATTAGAAAGGCAAGGCTTCCTAAAAAATTGTATTAACTCTTTCATATCTGCTTCAAATTCATGCTAGGCTATGTATTTTAAAGCACCTTTTCCTCCCATTGGCCCATCTAAGACACTAAGTATCTCAAGTTCTATAAGAACACACTGTAAATGAAAGACCTAGAATGACTAAGAATTCTACATATATTTAACATTTACCTCAGTCTAGGTAAGCAGAACAAAGAGAAAGGACCATTGTTTCACTGTATCATAATGAACATTAGAGACAACACATTTCACATGAATGACAGTATTAATTTTATGGCTTTAAATTATATTTTTGCTTAAAAAATTACAATTAATTGAAATAGAAAGTTGTATTAGATTTAGGTCAAAGGTAACAACATTAAACATATACAACTTAAATTTAAATATTTAAACCTAAAACCAAAATCACCTTTGAAAGGGAAGAGATTTCAGACCATGTATGAGATTCAGGAAAATATGACATGGCAGCTGGTCACAGAGCTGCCATGAATTTAAATTGAATTTAAATATCAATTCTAAAATATCACCCTTCTTTCATGAATAATTTTGAAACAATTAATAAAAACAACTAACTCCATCAACACCCTTACTATCCTCAACAAATAAACAGCCATTGGAACTTACCTAGATTATCTCTCAAAGCACTAGCTTCCTCATGAGTTTTGAAGTTATAATTTGGTACCAATTTAAGTCTCATACGGGAATGATTTTCTACATTAGTTAGTTTCCAGTGAATCAGATTTTGTTTCCTATGAATAGTCATAAGTAAACATCTACAATTATTTAAAGTTATAAAGACTGAAACAGTAAAAAATTATCAGGTACTTTACATGTGTTTAACACTACTTAATAAAAATTCACAATCATTAACTCATTTTACTCAAAAACAATTCTGAGAAAAAAACCAATGTGAATATGCACAGCTACAGTTAATACATGAAATATCTAAGACATGCTATTTTTTTTTTTGCCTAAAATTCCATGTGTTTTATACATAGCAGAAATAAGATCTGAACATAAATCTACAGATGCATAACTTGGTACCTTTTAACTCTTTCACTGTTATATGGAAGTTTTTAACTAGCTAATGACTTTATCCAAATAAAGTTTTCAAAAATTCATTTTATTATAAATAAAGATAATATATAAAACTGCAATTGAATCAAAGATCTAAATATAAGATTTAAACCTCTTAGAATAAAAGATGGGGTAAATCTTTATGACCTTAGATTTGGAAATGGTTTCTTAGATATGATATCAAAAACATAAGAAGCAAAAGAAAAAGACAAATTGGACTTCAAAAATTCAAAACTTTTGCGCATTAATGGTCACTATCAAGAAAGTGAAAAGACAGCCTACATATTTACAAATAATATGTCTAATAAGGATCTACTATTGTGAATATAAAAAGAACTCTTACAACTCAACCACAAAAAGTCAAACATCTGATATAAAAATAGGTAGAGGACTTGAATAGAGATTTCTCCAAAGAACACATATACAACTGGCCAAGAACATAAAAATGCTTGATATCATCAGTCATTAGATAAATATAACAATATTGTTAAGATATCACTTCAGATGCACTAGGATGGTCATAATTAAAACATTAAAAAGTGACAAGTACTGGTAAGGTGGTGGTGAACTAGAATCCTCAAGTATTCTTCACAGAAATGCAAAATGGTGTAGCTGCTGTGAAAAAAAGGTCTGGCAATTCCTCAGTAATTTAATCATAGAATTATCATATGACCTAACACACCTGCTCATAGGTAGGTACCCAAGAAAATTAAAAACAGGTATTGAAACAAACACTTGCTCATAAATGTTCATAACAATACTATCCACAATAACCACAAGGAAAACAACCCAAATGTCCATTAACTGATGAGCAGACAAAATTGGTATAACCATACAATGGAATATTATTTGGCCATAAAAAAGAAAGAAGCGCTGATACATGCTACTATATAATGAAAACATGCTAAGTGAAAGAATCCAGACACAAAGTGCCACATTTTATATGATTCCAATTATAGAAAATATTCAGAATGGGCAAATTCAGAGTCAGAAAGCAGACTAATGGTTGCCTGGGGCTAGAGGAAGGGATAACAGGCAATGACTGCTGAATGGACCCAGAGTTTCTTTTTGATGTGATGAAAATATTCTGAAGCTGGACAGTGGTGATGAATACACAACATAATAAATATACTTAATTCCATTAAAGCATAATTATTGATTAAAATTTTGTATGTATTTTATCACCATTAAAAAGAACTGTAAAAATATATATGTATATCATATAATATGTGATATTAGGATCAAGTAAAAACATTGTAAACATTCAAGCACAAAACATCAGGAAGACAGAAGTAAACTAATTCAAAACAAATTCTCTATCACAGGGTAAAAGGAAAGGAAATGAAACCATGTTCAAAAATATATACATATAACACCCTAGCAGGTGGCACAGTACACAGGCACCAGCCTGTGAACCCAAAGGTTGCTGATTCAATTCCCAGCCAGGGCATATAACCAGGTTGCAAGCCAGGTTTCCAGCCAGGTCTGTAGCTGGAGGCAGGTGAAAGGCAACCGTACATTGATGTCTGTCTCTCTCTCTGCCTCTCTCCCTTCCCCTCTTTTTGGAAATAACAAATAAAGTCTTTTTAAAAAATCTTTAAAATACATACATACATACACACACACACACACACACACACACACACACACACACACACACATAAAGCCAAAAAATTTATCAGAAATAGTTTACAAAAGACAATAAAATTAACATTTTTATTTTTATTTTTTGAGGAGGAATAGAGATAAGTGTAACAATCTTTGCTCTTGAGGTGCAGGGTTTGGAAAAGACATATAACCAACACACCAACACACAATTCAGGAATAAGGAACTCTAATGATAAAGGTAAAAACCAATTCAGGTATGTGTCTTCATTATTATTTTCATCAATATTCCCAATCTGTCATGACAGAACTGAGACTGAAAGTGTCTACTTCCCTAGGTCATGTAGTTTATAAACGTCAGAGTTGGGGCCTGAATCCAGAGGTATTGACTTCAGTAGACCCCAGCTCTAACACTGGGGTCATACTTTTCTCAGTCTTCTCAAGGGAAAAACTGTCATCTACAGATCCTGTGTTTGGATTGCTGCTTCCAGATGGATGTTAACTGTGGACTTCTTGAGTACCATTAGAGTCTATTGTCCCTGGGCTCGACCTTACTAGCAAGACATACTCATGTTGCTGGCATCTGTCAATGAGCTGGCAAGGTTCTTTATTCTTCTGAAACCACACAGCCAGTTGACAGGCTTCCCATGGCAGCTGGAGACCCAGTGGCTGCCATAGGGACCATCTCTTTCTATGGTAGAACTCAGATGCAGGACACATAATGGTTTTTTCTTCAGCACCAGGGGCTAAGGACAGTTCCAATAAATTCTGCATTGGGAAATTCCACTCAATGTTTCATCTGAAATAGTTCTTTCAGGTACTATAGTATAACAGTCAATTTTATATTTTTGGTTGTAATGAAACACAACTCAAATTGTCTATAAGCACATAAGGCATATACAAGGAATATCCAGTCAAGATGAAGGTGTAGGCAGACATGCTGCATCTACCTCAACCAAGAAGGAATACAACTACGACTACCTCAAAACTGGAGATAACCAGAAGCCCAAGAAAACTGAGCTGCATGGAAGTTCAAATAAACAAAGGTATAAAGAAAAAATATTCGTCCAGACAGGTAATAGAGGCAGAACCAGGGTTCAGTGAATGTGATATGGTGATGGTAACAGCAGTGACAGTAAAAGCAGCTGTGGCTGTCCAACAGGAAGTGCAATTGCACATTTAAGAGTAATAGGGAGGGACACTTGGGAAGCGCCCATAGTAGCAGACCAGACCATGCAGCTTACAGTTCCAGCACTGGAGAAAATAAACTACATCGCTTCTGACTGTGAAAAACAGTGGGGGTTAGAGTAGAGGCAGAAACTGCAAGTCTCCCAGCAGAGTCTGTTTGTTTAGAGGGTCCCCCAGGTCACAGAATATATGCAGACCCACCCACTCTGACCTTGGCCAGGGCAACAGCTAGAGAGGCACCAGTTCCATATGGAAAGTGAGAGAAGTGCTTTGAAAGGGGCAGTTGCTGAGCAAGCGGCATTGTTCCCTCTCAGACCCCTCCCCTGCATACAATGCCACAACGTGGTGAAATAGGTTACCCTGTACTGATGAATAACTAAGGCTCCATTCTCACAATGTAACAGGTGCAACAGCTCTTCCTAAGAGGCAAACACAAGAGCCTGTCAACTTGAGACAGAGAAGTATGGCTCAAAAGAAGAAGCAGATCAAAATTCCAGTGGGAGAACTAAGCAACAAGCAGATAGCCAACCTAACAGACACAGAGTTCAAAACACTGATGATAAAGATGCTCACAGACTTGACAGGTATGCTTGAGTACTGCAAACATAGAAGAGAAGTGAAGGCTATGCTAAGTGAAACAAAGAAAAACCCATACAAAACCAATGGTGAAGGGAAGGAAACCAGGGTTCAAATCAATGGTTTGGAACATAAGGAAGAAATAAACAGTCAAACAGTGCAGAATTAAGAAGCAAGAACTGAACAAAATTAGAAGAGGCTTACGAACCTCTGGGACAACTTTAAACATGCCCACATCCAAATCACAGGAGTGCCAGAAAGAAAGAGGAAGAGCAAGAAATTGAAAAGTTATGTGAAAAAATAATGAAAGAAAACTTCCCTAATTTAGCGAAGGAAATAGACATCCAAGTCCAAGAAGCACTGAGTCCCAAAAAAGCTGGATACAAAGCAGAACACAACAAGACACATAGTAATTCAAATGCCAAACATTAAAGATGAAGTGGAAATTTTAAAAGCAGTGAGAGAAAAGAAGAGTTACCTATAAAGGGGTTCCTCTAAGACTATCAGCCAATTTCTCGAAAGAAACTTTGCAGGCAAGAAGGGACTGGCAAGAAGTATTCAAAGTGATATAAAGCAAGGACCTACAACTAAGATTACCTATCCAGCAAAGCTATCATTTAGAATGGAAGGGCAGATAAAGTGCTTCCCAAACAAAGTAAAGCTATAGGAGTTCACCATCACTAAGCTTGTAATATATGAAATTAAGTGAAAGGGACTCATTTAAGAAAAAGATCAAAACTATGAATATTAAAATGACAACAGAGCCCTGGCTGATGGTACAGTGGGTAAGGCACCGGCCCGCGAACCCAAAGATCACTGGTTTGATTCCCAGCCAGAGTAACATAACCAGGTTGCAAGCCAGGTCTCCAGCCAGGTCCTTAGCTAGAGGTAGGTAAAAGGCAACCATATATTGATGTTTCTCTCCCTTCTGCCTCTCTCCTTCCCCCTCTCTCTGAAAAATAATAAATAAAATCTTTTTAAAAAAATGATGACAAATTTACAGCTATCAACAAAAGAACCTAAAAAAGAAAAACAAAAACAAACTAAGCAAACCACCAGAATAGGATCAGAATCATAGGAATGGGGATCAGTTGGAGGACTATCAGCTGGGAGTGGAGAAGGGGAAGAAATGGGGAAATGGTGCAGGAATTAGGAAGCATAATTAATAGGTACAAAATAGACAGGGGGGAGTCAACAATATAGGAAAAGGTAAAGCCAATGAATTTATATGCATAACCCATGGACACGAACTGGGGTGGGATTGCTGGAGGGAAGAGACACACTGGGCAGAGGTGAGCAAAGGGAAAAGAAATTGGGACAACTCTAACAGCATAATCAATAAAATATACTTAAAAATTTTTAAGACATACAAGATCTCATAACTTGCAAGTCTAGGAGTGCATTTGGTCTGGATGGGCCCAGAAAATTCAATAATGCCACCAAGAATGCGACCACCAGCCACACAGCCCAAAACTAACATTCTGTTAGCTCAGTGATCCCAAAAGACACAATCTCCTCTGACAGCATCAGCAGTAGTTTCGTGGAAGAGTAATTGGTGGACTTGAGTATGTGGCACCTTTGTGATAAAGTTGGGAGAGGCCATATCAAAGTGGGTTCCTCACAAAAGGGCAGAACTTTAGTACCAGTAGAAGGAAATGGGTGCTAGAGAGACGAAAAGAATAGGGGTCCCTGTAGCCGGCATCCTCAGGCAACTCTCACAACCCACAACTAATTTGAGGCTCACTGTGAAACAGAATCATCATTGCCCTTGGTAATACCTGAACTCAGCTTCCCAGGAGACTCAGCAAAAGCTGCAAATTATAATTCATTTACTTCCTTACTGCCCCCTCCCAACAAACAGATCCAGGGATATATATGTAAACTAGGTCCAAGAATAGCCAGAGGTACCTGAAAATACCCCAGGACTGATATGCAAATAAAACCCTAATACCAAATGTAACCAAATGTAACCAAATCCAGGTTACATTTATAAAATTATCTCTACCATGGTTATAGTGCAACCTGTTCTATAATGACTTCATAGATGTGTAGTAAATGAGTATTTTTTTAATGGTGCCAATTTTAAATATTTTTAATACATCACATTTTCCACTTTAAAATACAGTACTTACAAAGTGCAGTTTCCTTTTCCTGTGCACATAGTCCATATTCAAGTATCAAGAATACTCAGTTTATTATACAGCAGCTCAACTTTTAAAACTGCCATGGGTTTTGCTACAAATTTGGGTCCTTCACTATTTTGAGTGGAACAATGCTAAATCTATGCAAGAGGTTGGCTTAACCTCTTCAATGGTGGGCCCAGAGGAGGCACCCCCGGATGGAGGGGCTCCACTCCCAGGGAAGCCCCCAGGCATTCCTCCTGGCATGCCTCCTGCACTCTGGTACAGCTTACTGATGACTGGGTTGATGACTTTTTCAAGCTTTTTCTGCTGGTGTTCAAATTCTTCCTTTTCTGCAGTCTGGTTCTTATCAAGCCAGTTGATAATTTCATCGCACTTGTCAAGAATCTTCTGTTTGTTCTCATCATGGATCTTGCCCTGATTTTCAACAGTTGCTTTCATGTTGAATACAAAAGACTCCAGGGAGTTCTTAGAAGACACCTTGTCCCGCTGCTTCTCATCCTCAGCTTTGTACTTCTCAGCTTCCTGGGCCACGCGCTCAATGTCCTCCTTGCTCAGGTAACCCTTGTTGTTAGTGATGGTATTCTTGTCTTCTTTTCCTGTACTTTTATCCACAGCAGATGTTAAGGATGCCATTGGCATCAATATCAAAAGTGACTTCAATCTGAGAACACCACGAGATGAAGGAGGTACGCCTGTGAGCTCAAACTTGCCAAGCAGGTTGTTATCCTTGGTCATGGCACGCTCACCTTCATAAACCTGAATGAGCACCCCAGGCTGGTTGCCAGAGTAGGTGGTGAAGGTCTCTGTCTGCTTGGTAGGAATGGTAATATTGCGCTTGATGAGGACGGTCATGACTCCACCAGCAGTCTCAATGCCAAGGGAGAGAGAAGTAACACCCAACAGCAGCACGTCTTGGACATGGTCAGATTTGTCCCCAGAGAGGATGGCTGCCTGGACAGCTGCACCATAAGCAACAGCCTCATCAGGGTTGATGCTCTTATTCAGCTCTTTCCCACTGAAGAAGTCCTGCAGGAGTTTCTGAATCTTGGGGATACGGGTAGAACCCCCCACCAGGACAATATCATGGATCTGGGACTTATTAGCTTGGCATCCTGAAGGTCAGCCAGGGTGCCATGGAAGAGGTCAGCATTCAATTCTTCAAATCGAGCCTGGGTGATAGAGGTACAGAATTCAATCCCTCATAAAGGGATTCAATCTCAATATTGGCCTGGGTACTGGGAGAGAGAGTACGCTGAGCACGTTCACAAGCAGTGCAAAGGCAGCGAACAGCCCTCTTGCTCTCACTGATGTCTTTTTTGTGCTTGCGCTTGAACTCTGCAATGAAGTGGTTGACCATTTGGTTGTCAAAATCTTCTCCACCCAAGTGGACTTCAAAGATTCCATCTGTACATCTGACTTCAAAGATTCCATCTTCAATGGTGAGAATTGACACATCGAAAGTGCCACCTCCCACATCAAAGATCAGCACATTTCTTTCAGCTCCAACCTTTTTGTCCAAGCCATAAGCAATAGCAGCAGCAGTTGGCTCATTGATGATTCTCAGTACATTGAGCCCAGCAATAGTTCCAGCATCTTTGGTAGCCTGACACTGAGAATCGTTGAAGTAAGCAGGTACTGTGACTATAGCATTAGTAACAGTCTTTCCAAGCAGGCTTCTGTGATTTCCTTCATCTTTGTCAAAACCATAGATGACATCTCCTCTGGATAAAAACTTTGTCTTCAGCTCTGGCTGGTGGCACAGTGGATAAGATGCCGGCCTGCGAACCCAAAGGTTGCTGGTTTGATTCCCCAGCCAGGGCACATAACCAGGTTGCAAGCCAGGTCACCAGCCAGATCCATAGCTGGAGGCAGGTGAAAGGCAACCATACATTGATTCTTCTCTCCCTCTCTGCCTCTTTCCTTTCCCTTCTCTCTGGAAATAATAAATAAAATCTTTAAAAAAAAAAAAAAAACACCAAAAAGCCTTTCTGTCTTTCCCTTGTATTCTACTTGAACCTTGGGCCTGCCAGCATCATTCACCATCATAAAAGGCCAATGCTTCATGTCAGACTGGACAATGGCAATGGAATCATCAAATCTGCGTCCAATTAAGCGTTTGGCATAAAAAATTGTGTTGGTAGGATTCTTTGCAACCTGATTCTTTGCAGCATCACCAATCAATCATTCAGTATCAGTGAAGGGGACATAACTTGGGGTGGTTTGGTTTCCCTGATCATTGGCAATTATTTCCACATTTCCATGCTGGAAAACACCCACACACAAGTAGGTGGTACCAAGATCGATGCCAACTGCAGGTCCCTTACACATGGTTGCTCAAGCACACGTGCAGCTGATAAAGTCGCAGACCAGAGCAGCTCCACCGTGATCAATGAGTAAATGAGTATTTTTAAAGACAAAATCTGAATGTGACAAAAAAACCTTATTCTGCAAACAAATAAGATCTTATCATTTACTTGATCCACCTGTGAGGAATTCCTTTGTGTTTCACTGTGCAAGACACTTATTTCCTTTCTTTTAAAATTTTATTATTATTATAATTTTTTGTCCTTCCATCATTTTTATTCCCATTTCCCTGCCTACCTCCCTTCTGGCAACCATCAGCAGCTTCTCTATGTCTATGTGTCTGTTTCTATTTTGCTTTGTTTATTAATTTGTTCTGCTCTTTATAGACTCCCATAAGTGAAATCAGACAGTATTTGTCTTTCTTCCTACAACTTATTTCATTGAGCATAATACCCTCTAGGTTCATCCATATTGCCACAAAAGGCAACATTTCATTCTTTTATTGCTGAATGGTGTTCCATTATACATATACATCACATTTTCTTTATCCATTCATCTTCTGATGGATATCTAGATTGCTTCCATATTTTCAAATATTACAATTCTAGTAATGCTGCAGTGAATATAGGGGTGCATATAATCTTTTCAAATTAGTATTTAGGGTTTTTTTCCTTGGATAAATACCTAGAAGTGGGATTGCTGGCAGCTGTATTTTTCTTTTTTCTTTTTTTAGGAATCTCCTACCATTTCCCAGTGGCTGCATTAATTTACAATCCACCAACCATGCACAACAGACAGTTCCCTTTTCTTTACATCCTCACCAGCACTTGCTATTTGTTGATTTATTGATGATAGCCATTCTAAACAAATGTGAGGTGGCATTTCATTGAGGTTTTAATTTTCCTTTCTCCAGAATATTAGTGATGTTGAGTATTTTTTTATGTCTTGTTAGCCATAAAACATCCTCTTTGGAGAAATATCTATTAAGGTCCTCTGCCTGTTTTTTTAATTGAATTGTTTGAGTTCTTGGTGTTAAATTGTATGAATCCCTTAAATATTTTAAATGCTACATATTTAAAACATAACAATTTCAATGCAATCCCTATTAATTAACAATGGTGTTCTCAGAATTAGAACAAATCCTAAAATTTACATGAAACTGCAAAATACTGAGAAAAAAACAAAGTAGAGAGGATCGACTGCCATGATTTCAAACTACTATAATCAATCGCATTGTGCTGATGTAAAAAGATACAATAGAGCAACAGAATAGAATAAACAGCCCAGAAGAAAATTTTTGCTTATACAATCAATTAATCAAGAACAAAGGAGGCAAGGATATACAATGGGGACAGTTTGTTCAAAAAGTAGTACTGAGAAAACTGGGCAGATATATGCAAAAGAAAAAGAAATTGGACCACTTTCTTACATTATATATAAAAATAAATTCAAAATGGCTTAAAGACTTAAATGTAAGAGCTAAAACCATAAAACTACAAAAATCCTAGGCAGTTAAAATCTTTGACATTGTTCTTAGTGATATCTTTTTGGATACATCTCCTTGGGCAAGGAAAATAAAAGCAGAAATAAACAAATGGGATTATGTCAAACTAAAGTTTTGCACATCTTAAGAAACCAAACAAACAAAAAAAGACAACTAACTGAATGGTTATAAATGATAACAGTTTTGTGTTTGTTTTTGGTCTTAATTTCAGTATTTTACATACCTAAATGATATCCCATGTACTTTGAATCTTTTTAAAATTTACTATGATTGCATTAACATTAACTATAAGCCTAATTCTAATGAATGCATGATATTCCAGAGGATGTATAACTTCATAATTCATTTTTAAAACAAATGTATATCCCTTTCTCCCGTCTCCCACGTTCTTTTTTTTTTTTTAATTTTTATTTATTGATTTGAGAGAGAGAAACATCCACTTATTGTTCCACTTATTTATGCATCTATAGGTTGATTCTTGTATGTGCTGTACTTGTCCTGACCAGGAATTAAACCCACAACCTTAGCATAGGTTGGGAAGATGCTCTAACCAACTGAACTACCTGGACAAGGCTCCCTCGTTCTTTTAGAAACTGAACATTTTTTAAATTGTAGAAGCCACTGGCTCAAAAAGTTCTAGACTAGAACTAAAGAAAAACGGTTCTTATAAATGATATACTCATACCTTTGAGCCCAAGGTCCTCTTTCACATGTAAGATAGACCTGTATTGCCTTCCAGCGTCTCAGAGTGGCAAGCTGTTGACTACTAAGTTGTTTAAGCATATTATTATACCTCAAGTTCTCTTGGCGTGCTTTTCGATTAAATGGCTCCACAAAACATTCCTTAAAAAAAAAGGGGGGGGAGGGCAATAAATACCAAAAAATCATATTTTTACAGGTAAATTTTAATGCCATGATTTAAAAATTTTGACTCAATAAAATCATTCAGTAAAAGAAAGAAGCTGGTACCAGGATTTTCTTACTCTATCAGAATCATGTTATTTAATGAAACACATTATGATTCTAGTCATAATCCATTTTTTTAATACATAAAGGTATTTATTTATTACTTTTAGAGAGAGGGGATGGGAGGGAGGCAGAGAGGGAGAGAAACATCCATGTCTGGTTGCCTTTCACCTGCCTCCAGCCACAGACCTGGCTGGAGAACTGGCTTGCAACCTGGTGATGTGCCCTGGCTGGGAATCGAACCAGCGGCCTTTGGGTTCACAGGCCGGCCGGCCACCTATCCATTGCCACCAGCCAGGGCCTATTTGTATTTTTTAAAACTTAAGAAAATAACTAACCAACAAAGAGCCCATGCTATGAAATAAACATGTATTTTTATTTGGTCTTGCTTGTTTCACCAGTATTTTGTAGTTTTTGGCATACCAATCATGTACATATTTTGTTTAACTGATATCTAATTATTCCATTTTTTTTAGAAATACTCTAAATGGTATTTTTTTATTTCAGTTTCCAATTTTCTTATTGCTTACATGTAGAAATATGATTAAATTTCATATATTGATCTTGAGTCCTGCAATCTTGCAAAATTAGTAGGAAAGTTTTAGTAGATTCTCAAGGATTTTCTACAGAATCATGTTATCTGCAAATAATAATCGTATGTCTGCCTTCCTAATATAAATGTCTTTTCTTTCTTTTTCTGTTCTTACCACATTTGCTAAGACTCCCAGAACAACAGTGACTAGGATGGTGAGAGTAGACACTCCTGCCTAGTTCTCTATTCTAAGGAAAGCAGTCAGTTTTTCACCTTTAAATACCAAGTTCACTGTACGATTCTTGTAGAGATTGCCTTCTATTTCTCGTTTGCTGAGAGCTTTGATCATAAACAGATATTGAACACTGCTTTAATATAATGAGTTCAAAAGTGATCTCACTTGGCTATTTTCTGAAGAGATTGTGAGGAATTAGTATAATTTCTCCATTAAATGTTTGGTAAAATTTACCAGCATAACAGCCTGTGGTGAGGTTTGCCTTTTTTGCAGGTTTTTTACCAATAAATTAAATTTCTTTAACAGGCAGAAGATTATCCAGATTATCTACTTATTATTGAATTAGTTTTAAAAATTTGTATTTGTCAAGAAATCGATTCATTTGTATCATTTATGTCCATAAATTGGTTTATTGTAGTATTTTATTATTATATTGATGTTTGGGAAGTCAGTGGTGATACTTTCGCTTTTATTCCAGGTATTACTAACTTTTTACTTTTCTTTTTCTGCTTTGTCATCTGGCTAGAAATTTATCAATTTTACTAATATTTTGAATAACTAATTTTGGTTTCATTGATTTTCTTCTTTATTGTTTTTCTGCTTCCAATTTCACTTATTTAGAAATTAAGTTAGATTAGCTTACTTTCCTTTTTCTAGTTTATTAAGGTGGAACTTAAATTATTAATTTGAGGCCATTTTTTCTTTTTTAATATTTCATGCTATAAATTTCTCTCTAAGCACTGCTTACACCCTCTCTCCTTAGGAAAACCTACTATCAGCTTAATAGACTTTTTACACAATCACAACATAGAGCATTGATTTGTTACTAATCAGTGCTTTCCTTTCAATTCTGAAAAATTTGTCAGAAATACTGTTTGTTTTCAAAGTTCAGACTTATTACTCTTACTTGACTCTTACTCTTACTTGATAGTCTTACTTGACTATCAAATGCCTGAAATCAACATAAAAAACCACATACCAAAAGCAATTAACAATTTTTACCTGAAACTTGAGTTTGCTTTCTCCTCCTTCCCGGTCTCTTTTATGCATATTCACCATTAAGGCTTCATAACAATCCCTCCAATAAAGTGCCATGTTCTCATGACCATCATAAAATGTATGGGTTTCATACTGCTTCATATAAGGTATGATCTTATAAAAATATATATATACACATTTTAATATAAACTTCTATAAAACAATTCAGTAGAAAAATCTCACTCAAAAAATACAAAACTTACATATTTTTTGATGTAAACTTGCCATTCATTTGAACCGCAATATACTTGAAAATCTTCAAAAAATGAGGAACTACCATTGGTAAAAGGTAAAGAAGGCAGGTGCAAGTTCATGAAGAGAAGTTCATAAATTTTGGAAACAAGGGTACGGACAAGGGGAATCAGAAATGAGTAGATTTCTGTCTGTTCTTTGATTGACTGACTAAGAACATGTTCTAGCTTCCCTAAAATATAACATGCTTCTTCCTGATTGTCCATTACTTTGGTCTGCAGAAGGGTGTTGAGCTTAGCGGATGCCATTGCACAAACCTGGAGGAAAACAGGTGAGAAAGAGCTGAATAAAGTAGCCACTGAGTAAGAATAACAGTTCTTTCACTCTTCTTGGAAGTTTTAATTATAATGTATCACATGTTTAATTTGGAATATGCAGTAAAGTTGTGGTCAATAATTAATCACCCAACATCCATTCTACTCCTCTTAAAGTCTGCAAGGATAGGGGAGCTATTCCATCTCTAATCCCAACAATAGGTCCTAAAGTTTAAAAGCCAAACAGAATATCCAACATCTAACCCACTGCTGCAGTGACCAGTTCAGTTAACTCACATCACTATTTTTGTTTACAGGGATTCATTCGGGGAGAGATTTATCAGTGCAAGCTCAAACATTTATATAGTAACTGTTAAGGAATGTCAAAGGTCTCAAAATTGATCTCACCTTCAAACTAGAAAGTTAGCCCACCACAGTTTCACAGATAGTGGTACAAGACATGAGATCCTGAGCTGGAAACAACGATCTACAGTATTAGCAAAATCCACAGTATCAGTGTCTACCTTGCTTCCCCAAACTGCAATTCCCATGGTGAGAGATGAACAAGACTAGGTATGTCTGCACACACAGTGGTTGCATTATAGGAGAGGAACCCTGAGCACAGAGAACCCAACTCTTTAACATGGGGCAGTAAGTGCACCTGAACTTTGCCTGGGAGGGAGACAATATCTTTATTATGCTGGACAGTAGACAAACCTGACTTTTGCTCTGGAGGGAAGACATGATCTTTGTTTTCCAAAGTTGTCCATTATAGATGCATGTTAAAGGCATCAGGGTCTCTATTCATAGGATATGCAGAAACACAAGAGATCCATGAAGAAGTGTCTACAACAGTGACTGTAGGAAGAAGCACTCTCCTTCTCTGGCTATGAATAAGGAAGCATGTAGCCCCAATAGCTGTTGGCAGTCATTTTGGGACATAAGAGCAGCCAAGTTTACAACAACTTGACACACAATGGAGAGCAGTACGGAACGAATAGCAAATAAATGGATCTGGAGCCTTGACTGCATCCTGCCTTTAACTCTTCTTAACTATGGAATTTTTAATTACATAAACCAATGAATTTTAAGAAGTCAGTGGAACTTGATGTTTTTGTTATCTGTAATCAAAGTTCCTGATACATATAGGACACATACGCAGGAGACCAAGTCCTTGATTAGAAATCTAATTATCCTTGAAGCTGCCAAGGAAAATACATATTCTGGGCACAAATCCATGCATAGGAATATTCTGTATCACTATTAAACTTTGACCTTAAACCTCAATATAGAAGCTGGCTGGTGGCACAGTGGATAAGGTCCTGGCCTGCAAACCCAAAGGTCACTGGTTCAATTCCCAGCCAGGGCACATAACCAGGTTGCAAGCCAGGTCTCCAGCCAGATCCGTAGCTGGAGGCAGGTGAAAGGCAACCATACATTGATGTCTCTCCCTCTCTGCCTCTTTCCCTTCCCCTCTCTCTGAAAATAATAAATCTTAAAAAAATAATAAAGTATAAGGAGACTTTCAATAAATACAAAAAAATTTAGTTGACCACTGCCTTAATTTTGAATATAAACAAACACATGCTACACACATGTAGATGTGATATCCCCATCATGAAGAGTACTTATTGCATCAGGATCACCTGAGAAAAGTACAAAAAGTACTGATGCTCTAGTTCCTTATTTCTGATCTAATTCCTATGGGAAATGCCCCACAAAGATACAGGAAAAGCTCCTTCACCAGTGTCTGAGCTAAAACAACTAGGAAAGTAGGGACCCAGGGAAATTAAGAGACCATAAGTTGCATCTAAATACACACAGCATTTCTAAACAACCACCCAATTTTACTTTAAAAGCAAGCTTGGAGGGGGGGCTGATAGGGGGAGCAGGTTGGGGAGAATGGATGAATATAATACAACAATACAATTTTTTTTTAAATTAAAAAATAAAAACAAGCTGGAAATCTTTAAGATCATGTAAATTTTCCTGATATGTAAATATTGGCAATTAGCTAATATGTATATGCCAGGCAAAAGAAGTTTGCTAGCCACATTCAATTTTAAAGCTGCTCTATGAAAACTTTTTTAAGGGAAGAGATTCCTTTCCAAGCTTTTAACGTGCACAACCTCAAATATATACTTTCATTTCTGAAAGAATGAAATTAAACAACTGGCTAGTGAGAGAAATGATTCAAATCACAAACTTCTTGCAGATAGGATCAGTCTTACCTGTAGTTTCTGTACTCATCTATTCAACATGTACTTATAGAGCCCTACTATGGGGACAGGCATTGGATAGTTAATGTTGAACAAATTAAACACAGGCCTTTCATTTAGTGAAATTTCATCAAGAAGAAAAACACCCAAGTGAATGTGACTGGAACAAAATGAGGTCCTAGTATCTAAAGTAAATAACTAACCAGCATGCTAGCTCCAACTACTTTAACAGTCATCACATTAATATTAATGAAAGCTATTCTCATTTTACTTCTAGGTTAAAAACAAAACAAAACAAAACAACGACTATGTGTACAAAAGCTATTGGTATTGCAGATTACAGTTTCAGAGCAGAATTACTAAACAAATGGTGTAATAACCTTTTACAATTCCTAGTTCATATATTTTCAAGTTGCATTTAAAAGGCTGTACAATTCAAACTTCCACCATCCATATATCACAATGCCAATTTTCTTGTTTAGCTTTTGCAATTTCCATGTTTTTTACAATGAATATGTGCTACTCTAATGACTAAAAAAAAACTACCTTTAAAAGGTAACATGGGGAAACGAGTTTAATATACTTGTAATTATGAGAAGGAAAAATACAAATTTATCAAAATACCAATGATTTCAATCATCTGAAAAAATATATGCATAGAAAAATACTAAAATAGGTATTGTTTTTTAAGGCTGTGAGATGGTAAGTTATTTATTTCCCTTTGTGCTTTTGTTCCTTTTGTAATTAGAAAAGTTCCTAAGAGCTTGTGTTCCTTTTGTAATTAGAAAAAAAATATCTACTGAAAAGTATCACCTTTTTAAAATAGATCAACCTTATAAATGTTTAATCTCCTCATGTTCTTATCAATACCACAGCAAGATTATGTATAGCAGAAACCATCTTCACCCAGACCTCCCTAAGCCAAAATACATAAAATTCTAATACCAAAAGGAAACAAAAAGGGTCAGGTAAATAGTTATGGGATACATGTCACGACTAATCCAACCTATATAATCACAAGCATCCAATGTAAATATAAACATTCATATGGACCTTTTCCAACCTTTAAAATTTTTAAATTAAAATACAAATAATAAATTTTCTTTAGGTCCATATTTTATTTATTTCACAACCAGCACAATGCTAATACTCAGTAGATATTCAGTAGATGTTTGATGAATGAAAAAACATTAAATAGAATGTAAAACTGGATTAGTGGAGTTGTAAAGAGGAAATGATTTTGAAATGAACTTAAAAATAATTTTTCTAAAGTATATGCCTTAAACTGCACATGTATAAATAGTCCATATGCAAGCAGTTCAGCTCCTGGCTGCACTAAATGTAAATGAGTAATGACTTCTAATATAAGCTATGTATAAACAAACCTTAAAATTATACTGCATTATAAACATAGAGAAGAAAAAATTAGTTGATTATCAAGCTTCTTTCTAATCTCACAAAACTGAAACTAAAATGTAATCATCAATATTGAAACTAATAAAGAATTAAAATATGAAAGACCTATTATCATTTAGTTATCACACAAATAATTTCTAGACTACTTGCAAGCACAGCAAATAATGTAAAAAACTCACGAACCTGTAAATTACCCTTTCCAATAAATCCTAGAAGCAACTGGATTTGTATTTGAGACAGTTTTACCCTCACTGGACTTTCCAAATACCAAACTGACAGACAGTCGAAGAGCAGCATCATATCCTCTAAAAGCTATCACAAAGGAAAAATTGAAAAACATTCAGTTCTTTAATCTGCTGATGAGTTTCCCCCAACACCAATGCAAATTATAAACATTTCAAATCTGGTTCAATGTACACTTAGTAAAAGCCAGAAGACTTATCTTAGTAACATGCTAACAAAATCTGTGACTACTGCATCTGATGAAATATTAATATTCTAAAAAGGGTATAAAAATTTGTTTAAATAGTCCATTATTAAAGAAATAACTTCAAATAGATATTACTGCACCTTTTCAGTCCATGTATTTGAATTAATTAGTCCCTCTGACTGTAGAAAGTCCTGTATGATCAGCATGAGCCGGAAGCCATTTTCAGCCGTTACTGGATTAGTTTTTGCTTCTCTATTTTCTGTGACTGCCCATTCTAACATCTTCTGCAACAAACTAAGTATAAAATAAAGTCCTCTTAAAACCATTTTAAATTTAGAAAAATAGGATATTTAAAAGCCCCGATATTATTTAATAAGACTATCTCCAAAGATAAACTATCACTGGCAGGCATCATAAAACATTTGGATATAATCTAATATCAATGAAGCAACTTTTTAATCTTTGGAGTATCTATTTTTAATACACCTAATACTAAATCGGAAAGTGAGAGTTACCTGTTGACTTGACTATCAAAAAGCCATGAAAATAACTCACATTCAAGTCTCTATGAAATACTTAAAATTTTTTTAAAGCTGAAATTGGAAAAGTTAGAAAAGAAAAAGCCTTATTGTAGGTTGAGCTCTGTGGAAAAAAAATAGTAATTCTCTCCTAGAATTCTATCATTAGTAGGGAACTCAAAGTTTTAGAGAATTTTCATGAAAACACCACTGCCTTCCCTTAACATGGAAACACTCAAATTTCGACAGGACTATAGAACACAAGCACCAGGTGCTTAGATACCAGGGAAAACAATTTAAACAAGGAATATGTAATGACTTAAAACCGAAATTAATTTAAGATTTAAGTCTCTTCACACTGGAGCTAGTTTTTGGATTTCTCTCTAGATTCCAAGAAAATGGATCAGACAGAAAAGGAGCAGAAAACAAAGTTTTTCCTTTTCTCTATGTCTGCTAAATACTGGATAAAATGTTTAATAAAATATTTTAGGCTCCTGCCCACTCCAAGAAGGAGAAGTCACCGACCGAATGCTTACACTAGTTTTATTTCATCTGATGGTCGAAGTAGATCGCCGGACGTTCCTGATTTAGTTAGTGCCGCAAACACTTGTCCCCGCTCAATCCAAGTATCATCATCAGACTTTTCGAGACCTTTACACATTACATAGCTCAAAATACTTGTCAGTAGTTGAAGAAGCTCCTCATCACATCTCTATAAAATTAAATTAAATTATTGGAGAGAAGTGATGCTAAAAGCACTTAAGAGTCATCACATATACTGACTGTAATCCTTTTACACTTTATTAAAGTGACTAGATGGACATGGAAATTGACCAGTGGGTCCTAGAGAGACACACCCATGAGTAATACACTGGCTTTGTTGTCAAGACATGCATAATTTAATGACTTATAGACTTCTAATATCTTAGATCATGAATATAAAATGAAATTGTTAAATTACACATTTCTAAGGATTACAAGTATATAACAGACATATAAAAATAAAAACAAAAAATAGAGTAAATAAAAACAGCATATGGACAAATAAGGTATTTTACCTCTTGGCTTTCAAGTAAAGAGAAGTCATCACTAAAGCCCATGTCATTGGTGATGCTGCTTTCTTTGTCAGATTGAACAGGAAATGATTTAATAGACTCTACTGGGGATGGCGTGCTAGGCAAGCTATCTGGCATTTGACCTCCACTATCACTCAATTCACACGAATCAATTCCACTGAGATCTAAACTCAAATGTGAAGGATTATTGTGCCAAAATTCTTCTTGATTCTCTGATTTGAAAGATAATTCTCCTATAGAGCTATCTTCTTGAAATAATGGTGTGTTTGAATCTACAGAGTGCCTATCCTCCAAACTCCAGGGATCTGAAGACACACCAGTTGAGGCAAAAGAGTTGATTTTCTCATCATCTGTCTTTTCATCAAAGTTCCTCTTAACATCTTCAGCTGACATATTTTTATCATTGTCTTTCACTAGAACAGTCCTACTTTGTTTATCAAGAGTATTTCCATTTTCAAAATTTGCTTTAAAAAAAAGCCTAACTAAAGTGTCTTGCCAACCCACTTGTTGAGATATTTGATGTGCTGCATCTGGATGGGACTGTAAAATCTGTAAAATCTGCAAAGAGATTATGAACACAAACTTTGTCAAAAAGTACACATCAAAAACAATTTTTTTCAGTATTCTAACGATGAAGTAACTTAAGGAGAAAATTTCAGAAGGTATACTTTCAAAAGGTTATGTTTACAACTGGATTTGGAGGGCAAACATTATGTCTGACACTAACCCACTACTTCAATACAGAATAAAGATGTACTCAAAAATCTGCTGCAAGATAAAAGATAAATAATTCTCCACATGTCAACACACTCATGTTATTAATTTAATTTGGTCAGAGAGAAAATAAAAATGGAATGGAGGTATATTTAAAATGTAGTAAAGTTATATCCTCTTATCTAAATACTTCCTGTGAGCCCATTACATTTCTTTAGCCAATACTAAACTTATACTATGTGGAAGACACAGTTATGGTACTAAGGTTAGGAGAGTCATAAGGATACACAATAGAACCTAAGGGCTAAATGCTCCAAGAATAATGTTTTCCCATTACAATTTTTTTCTAGCAAAATTAATGTTTGCTTTTGCAAAAACATTTTTTTTCACTCATGCTACACTGCATAAACAAAACAAAAATGAAACTTTAATTCCAAAAACTAATTCCAATAAAATGGAAGCTGCCATTTAACTAGAATGAGAAATTAAAATTAAGGAATAAATAGATGCCCTGGCTGGCAGCACAGTGGATAAGGCAGCTTGCGAACCCAAAGGTCGCTGGTTCGATTCCCCAGCCAGGGCACGTAATCAAGTTGTAAGCCAAGTCTCCAGCCAGGTCTGTAGCTGGAGGCAGGTGAAAGGCAACCATACATTGATGTTTCTCCCCCTTTCTTCCTCCTTTTCTGCCCTTCTCTCTAAAATTAATGAATAAAATGTTTTAAAAATATATTTAAAAATTAAAAATAAAAACAGATAAATTATTCACAGTATAATGACACTGCTACTTTTAAAGTATACCTTAAACGTTTAAGCCCTGGCTGGTGTGGCTGAGTGGATTAAACACCAGCCCATGAACCCAAGGGTAACTGGTTCAATTCCCAGCCAGGGTACATACATGGGTTGCAAGCCAGCTCTCCAGCCATGTCACCAGCTGAAGGCACACAAAAGACAATCATACACTGATGTTTCTCTCCCTTCCCTCCCTCTAAAAATAATTAATAAACTCTTAAAACAAAAAAGTTTACTAACCTTTCTGCAGATGACCACCCTGACATTTATATATGTTCTGTGTGATATATATACCACAGATAACAGATCTTTGAAACTAATAGCAGTATCTGTAGTGGAAAAAAACAGAAAGTTAAAATTAAATTCTAGACTTAACCAAAGAAAGAACTGTAGGTAATAGTTATAAGTGCTAAAATAACAGCTTCATTTAAAAAACTTTTTACTGTCAATAGATGCTTTTATTTTTTTCCAGCTTTATTAAGATATAATTGACATAAAACATTGTATAAATTGAAGGTATAATAACATAATAATTTGAACATGTTTTGAAATAACAATCACAATAAGGTTAATACATCCATTAACTCACATAAATATTTTTTTTTTGCGGTGAAACATTTAAGATCTGCTGTCTTAGTAACTCTCAATTATACACTATAATATTGTTAACTACAGCCATCATGCTCATCTGTAACTAAGACTGTACCCCTTGACCACTTCACCCATTTTCTCCACTTCCTCGGCCTTAATAACCACCAATCCATCTGCTTCTATAAACTGATTTTTTTGTGAGATCATATAGTATTCGTCATGTGACTAATTTCACTTAGCAGAACGCTTTCCAGATTCTTCCACGTTGTCGCAAATGGCATTTTCCTTCCTTTTTATGACTAATATCCCAGTGTATATGTTTATATATGGTATGTCTTCTTAACCCATTCATCTGTCAATGGACAGTCAAGCTGTTTCCATGTCTTGGCTACTGTAAATAATGATGCAATGAACATGAAGGTACAGATCTCTTAAAGACAGTAATTTAATTTCTTAGATATATACCCAGTAATGGGATTGCTGAATCATATGATAGCTCTATTTTTAATTTTTTGAAAAACCTCCATACTGTTTACCACAGTTGGTTGCACCAACAGTACACAAGGGCTCCACTTTTTTCACATCTTCACCAGAACTTACCTCTTGTCTTTGATAACTGTCATCTTAAATGGTGTGAAATGATTATCTCTCACCTTTGGCTTGCATTTCACTGATAATTAATGATGTTGAGCACCCTTTTTATGTACCTGTTGGCCATTTGTAGGCCATCTTCAGAAAAATATCTATCCAGGTCCTTTGTTCATTTTTTAACTGTTTGTTTTGTTTGTTTGTTTGTTTGTTTGCTGTTCAGTTGTATGATTTCCTTAAGTATTTTGAATGTTAACATTTTATCAGATTTTTACTTGCAAATATTTTCTCTCACACTCTAGTTGCCCTTTTATTTTGTTGATGGTTTCTTTTGCTGTGCAAAAGCTCTCATTGTGCTATAATTCCACTGTTTTGACTTTTTTTGCTGGTGCTTTTGGTATCACATCCAAAATATCATTGTCAGGACTTATGTTAAGGACTGTTTCCTTAACAGTTTTCTAGTAATTTTACAGTTCAGGTCTTACATTGAAATATTTAATCCACTTGGGTTAATTTTTGTAAGTGGTGTAAGTTAGGGGTCCATTTTTATTCTTCTGCATGTGAATACTCAATTTTCCTGATACCCTTTATTGACAAGACTATCTTTTCACCACTAAGTATTATTAAATCCCTTGTCAAATATTAGTCGATCATATATGGATAGGTTTACTTCTGGGTTCTTGATTCTATCAGTTTGTGTCTGTTTATACCTGCAACATACTATTTTGGTTTTTTGTAGCTTTGTATTATAGTTTAAAATCAGTAAGTTTGATGCCTCCAGTTTTCTTCTCAAAGAAAGAACTCTTCATAATAGTTAATACAAATGCTGAAATATTTTTTAAAATAGAAATTGAGACATTTAAATTTTCTAGACAATAGGTTTATAACAATTGATATCTTCTGAGTAAAGTATAAATAAATATTATTTCCTTTTGAATGTATTAACAGTGTCTACACTACTTGGTTCTTAAACTGTTATTTTTTTAATGCATGCTTTGTCTTTTCAACAACCACTCAAAACAAAGACCTTATTTTATTTGAACCCACAGTGTCTAATACAAATTTTAGTTTTAGTACATACTAAAAAAAAGGTTTATAAAAAAATCTGAAATTATTTTGCCTTTAAGAATTTAAACTCTATAAAGAAAAAAGATAAAAGTATTTTATACATATGAAGTCTGTCCCGAAAGAATCAAGGCAATGCCAATATAATTAAAAGTTTGTGCAGCTGATACTTTTGGGACATACCTCATATTTTTTATACTGTCCTTTTCTTGTTATAGAGGCTCAATTACTTGTTAATCACTCAGTCAATAAGCATTAATCAAAGGCCTACCAAGTAAGGCGCTGTGTTATGTCCTAGAAAGAAAAAGAAAAGGTAAATAAGAAATAGCACCCAAGGAAAGATTTGTTGATCATTTAACAGATAATTTAAAAAGCAACTTAAGGAAGAAGAGAACTTCCGGGAAAAAATAATTGAGAACCATTAAATAGAAGTACATTACGACAAAGAACATTTCTTTAAAATTATCAGTATCATCAGCCTGGGTCATACCTGTATTTATGATCTGATTGGTGAGGTTTTTAATGAGAGAAGTACTAACAGGTGCTTCATTCAGAAGGAGTCCCATCCCTAAGTAGCCAACTTCTCTGAGTCGAATACGTTGTTTACTTCGTTCATAAACATTCGTGCATTTCAACATTTGTTCCATAACCTAGTCACAATAGTAACATAGTCTTCTCAACATAGAGAACTAAGTTTGTTACTTAGGTTAATATTGAATAACATACTGGCTTAACAGGTTTTGTGGAGCATAATTTTATTCCTTAAGTACAAAAAAAAAAAAAATACCCAGCACTAATAGGGAGAAGCACTCCATATCAAACTACCATTCAAAAATGAATTTAAAAATAAATTGGACTAAAACACATTTGTATTAGAATAAATAATATGTTAAAAATTTAGTTTACACCCTACCCTGTATGGCTCAGTTGGTTGGATGCCATCCTGCAAAGCAAAAGGTCATCAGGTTTATTTCTGGTCAGGGCACATGCCTGGGCTGCAGGTTGGACCCCAGTAACGGTGCACATGGAAGGCAATGAACTGATCAATGTTTTTCTCTCATGTCAATGTTTCTCTCCCTATATTTATTCTACCTTCCCCTCTCTCTAAATATAAATGAAAATCTTTATAAAAACTTCTATTTACATGTATTTCTTGGCAGATGAAAGGAATTAATTTAAATTTTCTTTCAATAGCTAATCTGTAGATGGTGACAAACCCTGTAGTTTGTAAGAGGAGCATAGGTGTGTTCTGTTACAGCAGAAAGATATTTCTAGATCAATATCATAATCTACTAACAGTCACAGTTATCAAAACAATTTTTAATAACAAAGAAACATTTTATGAAGCAACCCACCCATATGCTAAAATAAATGAATAAATTAATCCCATACTTCTTGGAATGAAACATTTTTCAAAGTGAGATACTGAAACCATATATGGAAAGGGTAATCTAGATTTCCTATCAAGATGGAGATTTAGTTAGACACAATGCATCTCCCTCCACAACTGAGAAGCAGCACAACTACCTCAAAACTGGAGACAAGCAGAAGTTCCAGAAAAACAAGATGCATGGAAGTCCAACAGACAAAAATATAAAGAAGAAATACTCTCTTAAACAGATATGACAGCTCTACCTAAGACACAGAGGCAAAGAAAGGAGCCTGTCAAATTAAGGAGACAGAGAAGGATGGCCCAAAAGAAGAAGCAGATCAAGGTTCCAGTGGGAGAACTAAGTGATGAGGTGGTAGCCAACCTAACAGATGAGGAGATAGCCAACCTTACAGACACAGAGTTCAAAACACTAGTGATAAAGATGCTCACAGATTTCAAAGATATGCTTGAGTATGGCAAGAGCAGAGGGAAGAAGTGAAGGTTATGCTAAGTTAAACAAAGGAAAATCCACACAAAACCAATGGAGAAGGGAAGGAAGGTAGGGTTCCAATCAATGATTTGGAACGTAAGAAGTCAGCAGTCAATCAGTACAGAATGAAGAAACAAGAACTAGACAAAACAAGGAGAGGCTTAGGAACCTCTGGAACAACTTTAAACATGCCAACATCTGAAACATAGGGGTGCCAGAAGGAGGAGAGGAAGAGCAAGAAATTAAAAACTTATGTGAAAAAAAATAATGAAGACAAATTTCAATAATTTGGTGAAGGAAACAGACATACAAATCCAGGGAACACAGAGAGTCCCAAACAAGCTGGACCCAAAGAGGACTACACCAAGACACATCATAATTAAAATACCAAAGGTTAAAGACAAAGAATCCTTTTTTTTCTATTTATTTACATATTTATTATTTTTTAATACATTTTATTTTGCTATTACAGTTGTCCCAGTTTTCCCCCCTTGCCCTCCTCCACATGGTACCTCCCATTCCCTCTAGCAATGTCCCCCTTAGTTCATGCCCATGAGTCATGCATGTAAGCTCTTTGGCTTCTCCTTTCCTTTATCCTTCTTAACATCACCCTGTCTAGTCTATAACCACCAATGTGTACTTTTTTTCTCCCTTTCACATCTAGACAATTCACCATTTAATTACTGCCTTCTGTCAGCATCTCAAAACATATTAATACAAAGTTTTCTTTTTGCTATTTCAAAATGCCTACATTAATTCATTTGTTTAAAGAATTACTCTTTTTAAGTAATAGGAATTGCAATATTACCAAACAAATGCAAAAATACATTTATAAACATACATTATTTTTACACATATGTAAAGTATATACTGGACTTTGAAGAGTTATTACAAAAAAATTTAAATGTGCCAATAGCTTACATAATTATTACATGTTAAATGATTGTATTTTAGGTATATTGTAGCAAGATTAAACAGTTTTTCTTCTTTAATATTGGTTTTACTCTGGAATGCTATTTTTGTGAAATATATCACAGAAATGGTATATTGCAGAACTCACTTCTGTGAAAGTTGTCCTAGAGACAGTGCCAAAACCCTACTAAAAAAGGAATTTGATTTTTGAGTCAGATCCTCCCCCTTCAAATAATATGACTCAACTTTATTTTAAGCCACTGGAACTAAAAGACAAAGAATCTTAAAAGCAGCTTGAGAATTACCTACAAAGGAGTTCCTATAAGACTATCAGCTGATTTCTTTCTTTTTTTCCTTTTTTAAAATTTAATTTTAGCCCTGGCTGGTAGCACAGATGCCGGCCTGCAAACCAAAGGTCACAGGTTCGATTCCCCAGCCAGGGCACATAACCAGGTTGCAAACCAGGTCTCCAGTCAGATCTGTGGCTGGAGGCAGGTGAAAAGCAACCATACATGATGTCTCCCTCTCCCTCTCTGCCTCTCTCCCTTCCCCTCTTTCTAAAAGTAATGAAATAAAATATTTAAAAATAAAAATAAATAAAAAATAAAGTTAAAAAAAATTTATTTTATTGTCTTTTTTTTAAATAAGGCTTTTATTGCCGTAATAGCTGATTTCTCAAAAGAGACTTTGCAGACAAGAAGGAACTGGCAAGAAGTATTCAAAGTGATGAAAGGCAAGGATCTACAACCAAGATTATTCTATCCAGCAAAGCCATCATTTAGAATGGAAGAGCAAATAAAGTGCTTCCCAGACAAGATAAAGCTAAAGGAGCTCATCATCACCAAGCCCTTATTATGTGAAATGTTAAAGGGATTTATTTAAGAAAAAGAAGATCAAAACTATGAACATTAAAATGACAACAAACTCACAATTATCAACAGCAAAACCTTAAAAAAATAAAAACTAAAAGCAAATTAAGCAAACAACCAAAATAAGAACAGAACCTTAAGTATGGGGATCACGTGGAGGATTATCATCAGTTGGGTGGGAAAAGGGGAAGAAATGGAGAAATGGTGCAGGGATTAAGAAGCATAATTGGTAGGTACAAAATATACAGGGGGAAGTTAAGAATAATATGGGAAAGGGTGAAGCCAAAGAACTTACATGCATGTCCCATGAACATGAACTAAGGGAGGTAAGATTGCAGGAGGGAAGGGAGGTATTGGGCACAGAGGAGCAGAGGGAAATGAAATTGGGGCAAATGTAAGAGCATAATTAATAAAATATACTTTAAAAATGGGGAATCTTGAAAATGGTATCATGAACAATCCCTCCAAAGCCATTTTTGAAGAAATAACATTGAATCTCCATAGAATAACAATTACACGGGCAGATGCTTTAAAGAGTGGCCTCAGGAGTCACCATAACCAATATGTAAGAAATTATGTCCAACCATTTTCAGTGTACCTTTGTTTTCTAAAGTTTAGGGATTTCAAATACAGGTAACCCAAATATGACCCTGTAAGTAGACTTTGTAATGTAATACTAATGATGTAAGAGGAACAACTGTTGTAAGGCAATTAGCATAATGAACAAGAGAATAAATCATTTTTAAAAAGTACATATTCATCACCAAAAAATATGACTAACTCCGCTGCTTTTAGTTAACAAAAATGTAGAGTGGTGGCTTCAGCCAAAGTTCAGAATTTGGTATATTCTGAATAGTTTAAAATATATTCTAGCCTTGACTGGGTAGCTCAGTTGGTTGAAGTTTCATCCCAATATACCAAGGTTGCCAATTCCATCTTTCATGAGAGCATATACAAGAATCAACCAATGAATGCATAAATAAGTAAAGGAATTAATCAATGTTTCTATTTTCTTCTCTTTCTCCCCTCCTAGAAAAAGCAACCTAAATATTTTTAATTAAAAAAAATGTATTTTGTATCCTTTAACAGATTACAAACTTTCCTGCCTCTTTTTTACTTTTTTAAAAGATTTTATTCATTATTTTTAGAGAAAAGAGCAGGGGAGAAGAAAAGAAGAGAAACATCAATGTATGGTTGCCTTTCACCTGTCTCCAGCTACGGACCTGGCTGGAGACCTGGCTTGCAACCTGGTTATGTGCCCTGGCTGAAAACTGAACCAGCGACCTTTAGGTTCACAGGCTGGCCCTTATCCACAGAGCCACCAGCCAGGTGCCTCAGTTTCTTCACCTATAAAAGGGAAATGGAAATAATACCCACTTCATAACATTACTGCCAAGTGCCTGACAGTGAATGTTACAAAAGGTTAGTTTATGATCTGCCATGTAGACCAAGCATATATCAAAATGGAGATGAGAGGTTTTATATTGAGTATAGTATGACAAAGTATATTTTCCACTGAAATAATTGATAAGATTATAGTATAATTCATTTTTAATGTGCTAACAAAAACATGCAAAATATATATCAAATGTGACAACTTAAAATTAGAAAGAAATAGATATTAAAAAAGAATTTACATTTATGGAATGTATGTATTCCAAGTAAATTTATTTACCATAACTGCCCCAAAATATAAAGACATTTTAAAACTGTTTTTACCTTAAAAATGAGTTCTCTTAGTCTGTCGGAGTACTTCTGATTTAAGAGCAAGGCATAAAGTATGTCAGCATTTCCTGGTTCAAACAGTAGTAAGAAAAGCTGACCTCTAGTTGGGCTGGTACGTAGAAGACTAAAGAGTATATCCAAAATTCCAAAGAGCTTTTAAAATAAATAACACAAAACAAATAACTACACTCATATATGGAAACCAAATAAAATCATAAACACAAAACAGTTATTTAACTAATTCCTACATATACTAATGTTCTAGCTTAATTAAACTCCCTGATGTCTTCTGAACCCTGCCTTTCTTTTTTATATCTTCTCACTACCATACTTACCTACCATACCCATCCTGCTTTGTCCATATGAAAAGCCATCTCTTCATAAAACCCTTCTTGGTCTCCTCAACATGTAACAGTGTCCTACAAAAACCTCACAGAACTTTGCATCTCTCTTACAGATGTTATCATTCTCTTTTTGTTGCATAATCATTTATAAATCTTATTCACCCCTGTCTCCATTAGGCTAAAAGTAAAAATGATGTTTCATTATAAACCTACAATGGCTAGTATTATCATATATATGTATTTGTAAATATACATATTTATTATATATGTATACACATATATATGTGTGTGTGTGTTTGTATAGTATATACTTATGTTTTCAATAATTCTTTGAAGTGACCCAGAAAATATCAATGGCAATGAATCATAGCAGTTGAAAATAGAGCCATCGTAAAATAAGATAGCTACTCCTTATTCTAAATAATGAGAAGCTTTTGCAGTAGTCCAACCTTACATAGAAATTGCCAAAGTTAACTTATCTATATAATACAATTTATAAAGTCATGCAAACCATTGAGTAAACAATAAATATTTCATGATACAGGTAAAAGTATTTGAGTCAATGTAAGTTAAAGCTGCTGAAATTTGGTGTTGAGAGTGATCCAGAAAGAGCAGTAAACACACTCAGTTTTTCTAGTTCTAGTTTTATCAGCGGTGTGACTTTTTAAGTTAAATCACGTATCTCTGAACATGTATTTTCAAATGTACAAGTGGGAAGAATAATTTCCAGTCTGTATATTTTATACCAGTGCTTATCAAATTCTATCATGCATCAGAATCATCTGGAGGGCTTGATTCAGCAGTTGTATTTTCATTTCTAGAGAGCTCCCTGGTAAAACCAGTCAGGAACTATGTACTTAGTTCTGAGCTATAAATAATGTAGATAAAAGTACTTAAAAATAAAAATACATTTACAATTTACTTTATGAAAAACTTATAAACCTATGTTATGTTCAAATCACGTTAGAAATATGTCCAGTTAACTTTGATGACTGGTCAATATACATTATGTGATCTATAAAAATAGGCTTAGAATTGTCAGATAAAGCAACTAACCTCACATTCTACTTTCTAGTTCATTAAAATACTTTGTTATACTACCATCTAGCTAATTAAACTTTGTTAGAAAATAAAATTTACTTCTCTAACTGAATAATCTTGTATGTGACACTATGAACATTTTATTCTTAAAATGTTTATTATACATGTGTAAGTATAAAAAATGACACAGCAACTTAAATGTTTTTAAAAATTAGATTATCCTGGGCATAATACCTGTTCTTCTTCATTAATAGCAGCTATGTAACCCATAATACTTTGTATCTCTTCATGAGTTCCACCTTTGCAGAGGAAATATTTAATTAAGCCATACAAAGAAGTCCTTATTGTTCGAATATCATCTAGAGATAGCTCACTATATTTACAATCACTTCTGAAAGAGAAAAATAAAAGTATAAGAATATTATAATTTTTTTAATTTAATTTTATTGTTGTTGTATTACATCCATTCCCTTTTCACTCCCTTAAAATGTTTTACATTTATATACTTTTTATATAAAAATTTCATAGTTAAAAAAATATGTTTCCATGTAATTATTAGACGTCAAAATATGTTATTAACCAATGTTACCCCACTAAACTTAATTTTTAAAAAAGACTTCATGGTATCTTTTGCTTCTTTTTCTAAATGGGAAATCTTTTGAAATTAAGAATTTCAATGACAAAGTTTTAAATTTGTATCTTGTATTTATGTAGCACTATGTAGCAGACACTGTTCTAAGTACTTTATATATTATTAACTCATTTAATTTAATGCTCAATACAACCATAGGGTGTCTCAGTTTTATATCCTTAATCCAAAACAGAAACCTAAGCACAAAAAAGTTGAGTAAGTTGCCTACAGTTAGTTAACTACTGAAACACAGGATCAAACCCAAAGTATGTGATCCACCGTTCATCATTTTGATCTCCACACTATCCTGCTGGCAAAAGCAGCAATCCAGACATTCTAATCAAGTAGCAGGCAGAAAACAGCAAACTGAGAAGGTGTAAGGATATCATACCCATAATAAATCCTAAGTGAATCTAGGAGAAACTGCACACCATACTTCTTTCGGAAAACTCTCCTGCTGTCTTTGATGATGGTAGAAAGATATTGTATATGACCTAAAACAGACAGTTCACTATTAAATGATATACCTAAAATAAACTCATGTATGTAATTGTAAATTTATAAACAACTATATGATTTTATCTAACAGTCTGCCCTCACCAATTTGAAAGGGAAAATCTCCATGGTTCCAAATACGGAAGTCAAAGAGTAAATACTGATACATTTGTTGCAGGAGCTGCAAATTTTTTTCTAATGATACCTGTTCAATTAGTAATTGAACTGCCATCAATACATTAACATCCATCAAGGTGCTTGGCACCTAAAATCCAAACAGAAAAGCATTCTGTAAAATTCAGTTTAAATAATCGTTATTAAGGTAAAATTTCATATAATTCATTTAGAACATCTACTAAATATAAAAATCTTGATTAGAAAATTGTAAATAACTAATAACATTAATTTTTCAGAAGCAATGCTAGAATATATTTTCCTAATTTTATAAATTGATCAAATATCCCAAATAACAAAGCCAACACATAAGGTCTTATACAAGTAATTCTTGTATAAGGTGACTCAACTGTTCTTAAAATCTACTTTTGAAGTAAATTATATCCACTAATATAACAACCTAAAATAGTATGATAGTGTGATTTTTAAAAAATTTACTTATTAGGAAGAAAAATCCCAATACTAACTGCTAATTATAATCGTCAGCCACATCTTATGTTAGACTCGCTCACCTTCTGAAGTAATGCACCAAGAGTGGCAACTCCATGGGAGTGAATGAGATTGTCCTGGTTAATAGGATGTCTTTGAATAAAGTGTTTCACAATCAAGATAAATGTTGCAACTAAACTTCTTTCCAGTCTTGACTCTGTGGAATTGTGAACATGTCATTAATTATCATAATTATTTTAATCACTTTCATATTACATTTTCTACATCATTATGAATATTGTAACACACAAAGGATCTGGTTAAGAAATTTGCCTCCAAAGCTCACTTGTAGAACACAAAGATCAGAGAAAACAGCAACTGCATATTGTATACTTAAGCATATGTAAATATTTTCTCTGCCATAAATTTTGTAATGTTGTCCTATTTTCACTAAGAGTACAACAAACTAAGGATAAGAGTAAACCCATCGGCTTAAGTTTTTGACCAAAGTATTATAAACTTTCTGAAATACATTAGTAAAATTAGGAATGGGTTGCTTCAGCTAAAAATGGTTAAGTT
>PVIW01000791.1:100797-177972 GCA_004026585.1 Noctilio leporinus
GGGGGGGGGGGGGGGGGGCTTGAGCAGAATACAGTGGGAAAAGAATCTCAGCCCCTTTCTGTTCCAAATTCATTTTTATCCCTTCCTATCTTGACAAAAACTATGGAATCAACACCACTGTGCTCTGTGGGAAAAAAGAAAAACCTTCCACTTCCTTTGCTCTGCTGGAAGCCAGAGGGTGCTTGGCCCCTGTGTAGGTAGTAGTGCATAGAATTCTAGCTTCTTTCCTCCTTTCTCTGTATATTGGGCTCAGAGATTATGCTGTGTGACTATGGACAGTTAGCATTTACCAACATGCATCTGTCTACTTTTTCTTGTTTAAAAAAAGAAAGAAAAAAAAACAACAAACTAAATAAAGGGGGGTTATAAAAGGTTGGCAAAAGGTAGGTTTGAGATATTTGGGTGAATTAAATAGGCATTTTGATTACATGGCTTCTCCTTTGGCATGTTTAATTGTAATGTTAAATGAACATCCTTGCAATTTAAGATGACATTTTAAAAATAAAATTCTTGGGCCCTGACTGGTGGCTCAATAGATAAGGCACCAGCCTGAGAACCCAAAAGTCACTGGTTCAATTCCCAGCCAGGGCACATAATCAGGTTGCAAGCCAGGTCTCCAGCCAGGTCTGTAGATGGAGGCAGGTGAAAGGCAACCATACATTGTTGTCTATCTCTCCCTCTCTGCCATCCCCTCTCTCTGAAAGTAATAAATAAAAATCTTTTTAAAAAAAATAATAAAATAAAATGAAATTATCTCCTAATGATGGCTCGAGCCCTGCCATTCAATGAGAGGATCAGCAGAACCTGTAGGATCTTATTCAGAATTGACACTTCTCTATTGTAATTTTGTTCCTGTTTATTTTCAAATTTGCTATTTGTTTCACTGGAAAGATGATGCTCAGTTTTAAACATTAAAAGTGTACAAGTTGCTTTGTTACAATAAAACTAAATGTGTACACACACACACACACACACACAAATGGTTAGAAGTTTCTTCTAATGGCATCAAGATATTTTCATCTATTTTTCCATTAATTCTCAAATTTTTCAATGACTATTTTGTTTTAATTTCATCTTAATACCTGATGTCTTTGTAGAGGTTGAAACTACTCGATCTCCCTCTATAGGTGTCAATTCAGAAGCTGTTCTTTCATTCACTCCTTCAGGAATTGGTCCCTCACCAATGTGGCTAATTTGTTCCAACAGAGGAAAGAGAACATTTAATCCACCTATGCAGTTTATGACATCCTGAAGAAGAAAATGACAATTTTTTAATCTTTAGAACAAGGGCAACTTTGTCATTTAATAGCCACACAGCACATATGAAATAATTTACTAAACCTTTAGGCAATGCATGCTACAATTTAAGCTAAAGAAACTCTAGTGTGGGTACATGCTATAAAGAGCAGCCTCAGAAATCACCATAATCAATCCTCCAAAGAGAATAAGCCAGACCATCTTTTACTGCCCCTGTGTTTTCCAAAGCTCAGAAATTCCAAATATAGGCAATCTAAACATGACCCCATAGACCTTATAATGTGACACTAATGATGTAAGAGAAAACTGCCACGGGCAATTAGGCACAATGAACAGGAGAGTAAGTCATGAAAGAAAAAAAAAAAAAAAAATGTATTGGGGAGGAGAAATATGACTGACTCTTCTACTTTTAATTAACAAAAAAGGTGAAATGGGTGGGGTTTCAACCAAAGATCAAAGTGACTCTTTTGGATAGCTTAACAAAATATATTCAACATCCTTTGACATATTACTGATTTCTCCACCTCAATTTCCTCATCTCTAAAATGAAGATACTAATTCCTACTTTGTGAAGTTGTTACAACTAAATGTGCTAGGTGCTTTACATATAGTGAGTCTATATAATGTTAGCTATTGTTCACTGCTAAAATGTTCTAAACTGCCGCACAGACCCAGCTTAAGTTTGTAAACAACCTTCTCATATTCAGAAGCCTTGTAAAACCAATCTGCAAAGTGACAACAAAAGTTAACTTATAAACTGGTAAGCACATCCTAAGTCTTACTACCCTAATAGAAAAATAGTGTTCTTCTCTTAAAAGTCAGAGGAAAGTTTTATATCACACAAATAATATGAGATTAATACTAACTGATGGATTCCTTTTTACACAGGAATTATTCTAATAATTTATTTTGTTGAAAGAAGTATATTCAATTGGTGTTAAGTGACTAGAAGGGGCTGAAATCTGCCATAGTTTTATGAATTAAATACCTTAACAGGAGGTGCAATTGTTTAAGACAGTATACAAGAGAAACCCCTCCAAAACATAATTTATTTATAACTATTTGTGTATTTATTCTTATGTATAAACTTCAGATACCTTCAAAATACTCTCCATTTGATGCAATACACCTATCGAGGCATTTTTTCTACAGCTCAAAACAGTTTTTGAATTTGTTGATTTTAATGCCTTTTAAAAGGTGCTTCTACCATTTTCTGTTTCACCTCTTCCACTTCAACAAAACGTTTCCATTTGAGCATTTTTATTGGGGAAATAAAAAGAGTTTCTAGGAGTGAGGTCTGGTAACAGGGAGGGTGGGGCACAGGGGTCAGGCTGCTTTTGGTCAAAAACTGCTGAACACTCAGCATGGTCTGGGCAGGTGCACTCGTAAATCACACATCATGAGATGGGCAAACATGCTGAGTTTTCAAAAAAAACTCACTGAAGCTGCGCACAGCCTCTCCCAACAAGCTAGTACACTGATACAGATGGGTCCTAGAGCCCTCACGTCGCAGGGGAAGCCTGTACTCCAAGGGACCCACCATCCACAAGATAATTCCAGGTTTTATTTATTTATTTATTTATTTATTTATTTATTTATTTAGGTTCCCACCTTGTATTTCCCTCATAAAAAATGTTAAGCTGATGGCATGTTTACTAAATTTCTAGCAAATCAGTCATTCACTACTTAATTTGTTCATCCTTCAAACTGCATGTCTTGCCTACAAACATTTTAACAGTGACTTATTATTCAGATCAATCTGGTAGTGCTTAAAAGATAAAACATTCTAAAGGATCAGCAAACTACAAAATAAGAGGTCTGTCCTGATAGTATCAAGCCAGTATCAATGTAATTAGGTTTGTGTGGCCGATACTTTTGGGACAAACTCGTACGTATGTTGCCTGCCATTTGTCATTAATTTACCTTAATGTCCCAGTTCACGACTTTGTTTCCTGTTATCCTTCCATGCAAACAATTAGTAGATAAATCAAGACAGATTGAATTTTTGCAGGCCTAAGAATAAAAAAAACAAAACAAAGAATATAGCAAACAGCTAAGCACAATAAAGACAAAACATAACTTTATAGGTGAAACATTTCACCATAATTTCAAAAAGCATACAGTATACTTAATGATAAGGTGCCTACAATATTAAGTTTAGTATTACCATTCTGATTGTTTCTTAAAAGAATCAAGGACTGGATTCTAGAGTACTCATTCACCAAATGCAGGACACTGCTGCTTGTTACCTGATAGAGCTACAGCTAGAACTTACCATTCACCAATCACACAGGTTTACATTTTTCCTTTTAAACCAATACATGGCCTACAGCCCTACCACCCTAAACATGCCCAATCTCGTCTAAACCAATATATGCAAGAAGATTACCTTGACTTTTTAAAAATTCAATGTTTTATTCCTGTTAGTAGTTTCCTAGGTACAATTTTAAGATCCACATAAAAAGTGTGACTAAAGCCCTGGCCAGGTGACTTAGTTGTTTGAGCATCATCCTGTAAAACCAAAACAGTTGCGGATTTGATTCCCAGTAAGGCACATAGTGTAGGTTGCAAGTTCGATTTCTGGTCAGCACGCATAGGAGGTAACCAATTAGTGTTTCTCTCTCACACTGATGTTTCTCTTGGGTAAGGACTTTTTAAAAAGTGTGACTAAAGTATGATATAGAAATCACGCAACAGAACAATACATATATTAGAATATGAAAATCCAACCATATGCAGAAGATACCATTTTCCTCATGTTATTGACTGATTCTAATTATATTCAGATTAAGAGCTTAGTCTCAAAATTGTTGAAGTAATTTGTTAACTTCCATAAAGGCAAGTGACTTCACATTCCATCTTTGAATTTGCAAGTAATGAAGCATCTTTGAATCTAATCCCTACTCTAAAATGAAATAAGGAAATCCACAAATGTCAAAACGGATGATGGAGCTGTTGCTTTCCTTCTAAGGCAACTGAGAAAAATTGCTTTAATAAAACAAATGTAACTTGAGTTTACATTAAGTCAACGTAAACTGTATTAGTCTCAGAGATAGAAATGCTTTCTTCCTTTACTACCTTACTTTCCATACCTAATTTCATAATGGTATGACGGCCTCCAGTCTCCTATACCTCCAATTTGACTTCCACACTGCAAATTGAGACCTTTTTCTAAAATGCCAACCTTGTATCACTCTTCTGCTTCAAATCCCACCCAATGCCTATGATTTAGCCTAGTAGAGGTTTACCACGATATGCCCTCTGCTTGCCCTCTAATCTCATTTTCTGTCATTTTCTCTTCCTGCTTCACACACTACATCCAAATACATGTAGAACAGTTTTACATTCTGTGCCTTTTTAGGTGCTTCTTGCTGTGCCTTCCATATTCCTCCTCAACTTTGCCTTTTAAAACACAAATTAAACCATATTTTCTATGATATCTAACCTCCTGGAAAAATAAACCACTCTTCCTTCATATACTCATATGTATTTTGTATATAATTTCAACACAGACATATAATGGTTAAGGATATGAATTAACAGGCCAGCCATTCACTAGAATTATGAGACAGAGAAAGTTACTTATCCTTACCCAGTCTCAGAAAACTAGAGATTAGAGAAGATACAATACAGATAATACCATGTTCCCCCTCAGAACTTTTGTGAAGAGTAAATGAAACAATACATATAAAACATTTAGCATAGAGTGTATATAATATAAACACCTAATTAGAGGTGGCTAAACAGAGAAATGCCCATAAAATCATACTGCATTTAATTTTTTTACACATTAATGTAACTTCACATTTTAAGCTTCTTGAAGCCACAGGCTTAATTTGTTGTATTCGTAAAGTTCATAAAATTTTGGCACAGAGAAGACACCCAAGTTTTAAACAAATAAATGGTTAAACATCCCCCTAAATAAGTACAAAAATAAAAAATTGTTGACCATCAAAAAATCCTCTATAGCAACTTTTCCCAAATTAGCATTTGCTACTGAGATAAAATACAAAATGTATTCTATGTTCACATAACTGGTGAAAAAGTAAGTTAAAACCAGTCCTGGTTGGTGGCACGGTGGATAAGGTGCTGACCTGCGAACCCAAAGGTCGCAGGTTCAATTCCTAGCCAGGGCAACATAACCAGGTTGCAAACCAGGTCTCCAGTCAGGTCTGTGGCTGGAGGCAGGTGAAACACAACCATACATTGATGTCTCTCTCTCTCCCTCTCTGCCTCTCTCCCTTCCCCTCTCTCTGAAAATAACAAAATCTTTTAAAAACAACAATAAAAAAGGTAGGCTAAAACAAAAGTAAACGTGTTGTGTTTTTCTTAACAGCAGGATTTTCAAGCATAATATCCATCTCTAAGAGGGATATACAGAACACAACATCCCCCAACTTATGTAACCAGAGAACCCATATACCATGCCAAAGCACCGTTTTCAAAAAAATATTTATTCTATAAACTGTTTTAGTATACATATTTGTTATGTCTGGGCTTTTTTGAGAAAAAACAGCAATGGCTATATTTTTAGTATTACAGACATTTTATTTCCAATAGTAAAAACTCAATTTTAATCTTTCAAAATTACTTTGAAATAAGTATGGCAACTATAATTAGAAAATGACCCAGTTAGCCATCATCTCTAAATATATAATATACCAAATACTTTGGGTGAGATGAAGTCTCATTATTCCCTACCTACCTATACTTACTATACTAGATAGGTATAATGAAAATAAGTATAAGATATAGCCTCTGACAAGAAGTAACTTAAACCTAGTTTGGTAAACAAACATGTATCTGTAAAGTTCAAAAGGAAACAAACAAAAAATAAGAAACTCAAGGGACATTATAACCAATGCAACACATGAACCTCGAATAGAATGGATCCAGGGTTAAATTTTTTTAAATAATTGGTTAAACCTCACTCAAGGAACGTTTATTGATTTTAGAGAGGGGAGAAGGGAAAGAAGGACTCAGGGTAGAGGGGAGGAACATGGACTGGATTCCTCCTACATGTGCCCCAACCAAGGACCGAACCCACAACCCAAGTATGTGCCCTGACTGGAGTCAAACCCACAACCTTTTTTTGGTGTCCAAGACAATCTTCCAATCAACTAACTGAGCCACCAGACCAGGGCCTCCAAAGCTAAATTTTTAAAAGACAAAGCAAGTGTTTTAAGGAAAACTAGGAAAATTTGAATACAGGTTATACAATATCTAAATTATTAATAATTTTTCTTAGATGGGTTAATGATTATATGAAAAGAAAAGTTAGGAGTAGAGTGCCTTAATAGCTATGTCAATCTGCTTTCACAAGTGGTCTGAGACAGACAAAGAAAACTGTGGCAAAATGTTATTAATTGGGAAATTTAGATGAACTGTATACAGGATTTCACCTCACTATTCTTTCAACTTCTGTTTGAAATTAATCAAAATTAAAAGTTAGAGGGAAATACTGATAAGTAAACTTTATTAAGTTAGATATAACAAATAAGTACTCGATGTCATAAATTATGGCCATACTAATAGGTTAAACTAGAAAAAATTCTATAATGTATAGTTGTGCACAGCAAAAGCATTTTCTTTGTTAATGTCAAACTGAATATAATGAAAGCAATTGATGGTTTGTTTCTGACTCTTCTCTCTTTTCTCCGCCCCCCCCCCCCAAATTGTAGCTTTTATTGCATATTTAAAATTATATAGGTATACTCCGGTTTCTCTTCAGCTTGACAGCTTAGATCTTATTCATCAGCCTGCTGAATTGTTCCTTTTTCGGAAACACAGACGCCATCCAAAAATTTTCTGATATCCTTGTTTTTGACGTTGTAGCTTGCTGAATCAAAGGAGCTGAATTTGATACAAGTTCAATGTCATTTCCTTCCAGAATCAACTCATCTTTCTGGGCCTGAGATACTGAACAAGCAACACCTGATCTCACCTGAACCCTGCAGATGTACTTTTCGCCGAAGAAATTTCTGATTTCAACAAGAGAACCATTCTCCTGAATAACAACGTTGATGGGGAAGTGAGCATAGACAGACCTCATCTTGTAACGGAAGCCCAGCGACACACCCTTGATCACGTTCTGTACGTGACTGCAGATGGTGCGCACGGTGGCCAGTTCCTTTCTATTTCCCCACCACTTGTCAGCCTGGAGCCTCTTCTTCTTTCCAAGAAGGCTGAGTTCCACGTTGATGTGATTGAAGTCCCTCCCCAGGGTGCCCCGGGGCCCCTTCACGATCACCGTGCGCCCGTTCAGAGTGATGTCCACATTTTCTGGAATGTCGACAGTCTAACTGCTAAGAATGGTCTTCTCCCTCCCAGCGCCAGATCCTCGCCGCAGATTTCCCCCCAGCCGATGGCTTTGGATTCCTAGGGCCCCTGCTCCCTTTTCTTCCTCCCTCTTCTACCTTTGATCTACTTTCCCCCAGTCCTTGCTGACCTTTTTGTCAAAGGAAGAAGGACTAAGCATGGTACACTTATAGGTGGTTTATTTTCTTCCTTCTAAGTAAACATTTCTTTTTTGGTCTTCAAACTAACATCTTACTTTTAAAACTTACAAATCAAATGCTAAGCAAATGTTGTTTTCTCTCTCCTCCAAAAATGTAAGAGAAAAACGTTTACACAGTTTCATTAACTGAAGTCCATTCATTAATAGAAATTCCCACTAGAGCTGTTCCCATTCATACTATCGGGATGACTGATGATCCCATTTAAACCGTAGTTGAGAGGTGCACCTTTATTTTTAATGCTTCTCATCTTCCTTTGAAAAGTAATCATTTTTAATTACAACTCAAATCCTTCTCCATTACCCACTGAAATAACAAAATAAATTTAAAAAGGAATTCTAGCTCACAGACAGCATAATCACAGCATAATTACAACTAAATGAATAATCCATGCATTTACTCTGACCTTTGCAGTGTAGTGAAGAAGGACATTACCAGGCAGATCGGCCATGTCAGACTCTTGAAATTTCCAAGGGCTTAAACAGTTTGGACCTGAAAATTATTTATACACATACACATATCATTGAATACATACGGCCTCTTTGGTTCTGTGTAATTAGAACAAAATTTAAAATTCAGCTGTTTGAAGCTACTCATGTAACAGTTAAAACACACTAGCCAAAATCTACTTTATTTCTCTATTACTTCTAATTCATCCAAAACCTAGAAAAGTTGGGAAGATGAATCAATCTCCACAACAGAAATAAAATTTATTAAAACTAATATTGAACATAACAAAGCTTATCTACCAATTTATCTAGCGGAAACCTATTCAAATTTTTAAGACACAATAGCAATATAATCAATAATGTGAATATATATCTCAGAAATAAAAATGAGTAGGAAAAAATTCTTGACTTTACCAAAAAAATCAAAAAAATAAAATTACAACTCATTCCTGTTAACATCAAAAAATGGAGGAAACAGTATTCCACCTTAATGAGGCTGTGATGAATCTGGTATACTATCTTTTTAAATTTAATTTTAATGCTGTACTACATCCATCCTCTTTGGTATACTTATGTAACACTGGGAGGGACTATCAATTGGTATATCCCTTTTGGAAGCTAACTGGATCACATGTATTGAAAGCCATAAAAATATTCATCACTTAAATATTCTGAAAATTTATCATAAATAAATCTATCAAAATTAGAAAAAACAGTAAGCACAACAGTTCATATTTAATATCTGAAGTTTACATCAGTATTAAGTATTATAAACAATCTAAGTAAATTATCAATTGGGTCCAATTACTATGCAGCCATTAAAAATAATATGAGCCAGGTCTGCAAACCCAAAGGTCACTGGTTCAATTCCCAGCCAGGGCACATAACCAGGTTGCAAGCCAGGTCTCCAGCCAGGTCTGTAGCTGGAGGCAAGTGAAATGCAACCATACAATGATGTCTCTCTTCCTCTCTGCCTCTTTCTCTTCCCCTCTCTCTAAAAATGATAAAGAAAATCTTTAAAAAACAAACAACAAAAACAACGACATAGAAGAAAATGCTTATGAAGCCAAAAGGGGTTAGAAATACTTAAAACAAACAAACAAAACAATATATAACAAATAATAATTACAAGAGTAGAATTTTAAGAAGAAAAAAACTGTATAGTTTGGAGTTGCAATTACACTAAATGATGAAAGGCAAGGACCTACAACCAAGACTGCTCTATCCAGCAAAGCTATCATTTAGAATGGAAGTGCAGATAAAGTGCTTCCCAGACAAGGTAAAGCTAAAGGAGCTCATCATCACCAAGCCCTTATTATATGAAACGTTAAAGGGACTTATTTAAGAAACAGATCAAAATTATAAATATTAAAATGACAACAAACTAACAACTACCAACAACTGAATCTAAGGGAAAAAAAAAAAAAAAAAACTAAGCAAATGACTAAAACAGGAACAGAATCATAGATACAGTGATCATCTGGAATGTTTTCATCAGGGATGGGGAAGAGGAAGAATGGGGGATTAAGACGCATAATTGGTAGGAACAAAATACAGAGTGGGATGTTAAGAATAACATAGGAAATGAAGACTCCAAAGAACTTATATGTATGACCCATGGACATGAACTAATGAGGGATGCTGAAGGGGAGGGGATACTGGCAGGAGGAGAAAAAAGTGGAAAAAATAGGACAACCGTAATAGCATAATCAATAAAATATGCTTTAAAAAGAAAATAGTTATGATCCAATAATTGTGCATGTTTTAAAATCATAGCCAAAGCCCTGGCTGGTAGCACAGTGGTTAAGGCGCCTGCCTGTGAACCCAAAGGCCGCAGGTTCGATTCCCCAGCCAGGGCACATAACCAGGTTGCAAACCAGGTCTCCAGTCAGGTCTGTGGCTGGAGGCAGGTGAAAGGCAACCATACATTGATGTCTCTCTCCCTCTCTGCCTCTCTCCCTTCCCCTCTTTCTAAAAATAATGAAATAAAATCTTTAAAAAAATAAAATAAAATCATAGTCAAAAGGAAAACAGCTCATAATTTTATCTAAAGGCTCCAATTTCTACAGCCTTCATGAATTCTTCAGGTATATTACCACATGAATTATAAAAATGACAAATTTTGAAATAAAGCTCATTATTTTAGAACCAGTCGTGCAATTTCTTATAAAGACAGACTTGTATTTTGTTTCTTCATTTTATTAAAATCTGTCAAAAGTATTATGGACTGAACTACATACCTCCAACATTCATGTTGAAAGTATAATCCTGAATGTGACTGTATCTGGTAATTAAAGAGGTAAGTAAGGTTAACTGATATCCTAAGAATCAGGCCCTAATCCAACAGGGCCCCTTAGAAGAAAACAAAGACAGCAGCGATACTTCTCTCTGCACACACATAGAGAACAGAAGAGACTCCATGTGAGGACATAGCCAAGAACACAGTCATCTATCAGCCAGGAATAGCGGCCTCACCTGAAATCAAGCCTGATGGAAAACTGATCCTGAAATTCTATCTTCCAGATTTGTAATAAAATAGTGTGTAAGCCATCCAATGTGAGATATTTAGTTATGACAGCCCTACTAATAGTAGTATGGTATACTATAATTAATAATACTGTATAATATACTTAAAAATTGTTAAGAAATGAGATCTTATTGGGTGGAGGGGAGTATGGAGGATAAATGGTGATGGAAAGAGATTTGTCTCAGAGTGATAAGCACACAATACAGTGTCCCGACGATGTACTGTGGAATTGTACACCTGAAATCTATATAATTTTGCTAACCAATGTCACCCCCCAATAAATTTGGTAAAAAGGAAAGTAGATCTTAAATATTATTAACACATATAAAAATGGTTACATGAGGGGATAGAGGTGTTAACTATTACAGCAATCATTTTGCAATATATATGTGTACCAATCATCACTTTGTATACCTTAAATATACATATATGTCAATAACATCTCAACAATGCCAAGGGGGAAAAAGTATGGTGTATATAGTCAGGTATTTCTTCCCTTTAAGCTTCAATTAAAATAGACACACTTCTGGGTGGGTGGGGAGGGGGACAGAGGGGAGCAAAAAGGGGATGGATGTAATACAACAATAAAATTTTAAAAAATAAAATAATAAAATAATAAAATAAAATAAAATAAAATAGACACACTTCTCAGCCCTGGTCAGTATGGCTAAGTTAATTGGAGTGTCGTCCAATAAACCAAAAGGGCACCAGTTCAATTCCCAGTCAGGGTAGATATGAGGCAACCAATTGATGTTTCTCTCCCCCCTTCTCTCCCTCCTCTCCCCTCTTTCTAAAAAGTAGTAAGTATGTCCTCAGGTGAGATTTTAAAAATACACACTTTTCAGATTTAGGTAACAGAAAATGAGGGGTTTCTTAAAGATTTTTTATTTATTATTTTCAAAGAGAGGGGAAGGGAGAGAGAAATATCAATGTATGGTTGCCTTTCACCTGCCTCCCACTACAGACCTGGCTGGAGACCTGGTTGGAGACCTGGCTTACAACCTGGTTATATGCCCTGGCTGGGAATCAAACCACCAGCCAGGGCAGAAAATGAGAGTTTAATTAAAAAATCTGAATGTAAATATACTCACCTGCTAAATATAATGCCTTCACCTGGGGAGGCTGTAGTGCTTCATAGAAAATAATAACAGACCCTAGTTGACCTTCCAGAGATGTGGGACATCCCCATTCACTGTCTTGGGTTCCTGCTGATATCAATTTGGTTATCAATTTCGATTTTTCAATTGATCCTCCCCAGGAGCCTGATGACAGAATTCCACCAAATGAAGTCCGATGAGGAGTAATGGGAGAAGAAAAAGGTGGATCTGGGATTTGGGATGGTGGAGGAGTGGTGGTTCTTTGCCCAGCTGAACCAATGCAGCATGAAATAAAAGGCTAAAAATTAAGAAACAAACAAAACAAATCACACAATTTTAATTAAATCCCTATCCCCATATTTAAAATGAAACAGATCATTAAATTAAGCAAATAAATACATATGATGGGTTATGATGTGTGTATGCATATGTACACATAAGAATACATAACGGACATTACCTATGGCCTAATTCATTTGAATGCATTACTTTTAGAACTCATTTTATATCCTTTTGCAAATTTAAAATTTTTAATGAATGCATTTTTAAAATTTTAATGTCATATTAACAAAAGAATTTTAACAACTTTACTATATTGTAAAATATAGAAAACTCCCTTTCCCCCTTCAAATTTAAAAACAGAAAACAATACATCAGTATAATAATGCTAATTATAAGTTATCCTGAAATGGTCATTGAGATAAATAGCAACAAGAAATTACTAGAATCCTAGGATTTGAGAAGTAATCTAATCCACCCATTACTTTCAGAAGAGGTACTTGCAAAACTATCCAAATACTTTAAAAGAACTTTAAATGTGCTTTAAGAGTCAGCCTAGAAAATAAATTGTATCTTATACCTAACTACAATACAATGTAAAGGTTTAAAGTTTCTTCATTATTGTTTCAAAATCAATGGAGAAGGAAACAAGTCCATCACAACAGTTTGTAACTGTTACTTAGACCTGGAGAGTTGTCTGCTCTATTCAATTTCTTTGGTTTCTCTTTGGCTGTTTTAAGTCTCTTTTTTCTAAGTCTTTAATTACATTTGTTTCTTCCTTGAATTGTCTATCTATTACATGTTGTCTGACTTCAACTAATGATGACACATTAACTGAATTAAATATTAACTTATTATATTTTAGTACAAAGAAAACATTAACATTTATGGGCATATGCTTGGAATAAAGAGAACCTTCTAAACTAAACTGAAATTTTCCAAGAGTTCTCAATGAACTGGTCCTACACAGTAAGTTAGCTGTGCTCACTTCGTTCATGGCAGGGAACCGCAGTGGGGCGGAGGCCTTCTGCTGCCCGTTGTCGTAGATGTAGACAAGGCTCTGCCCAAAGGGCCTTTTTCCAGGCATGTGAACGATGGTTATGTTATGCTGGTAAAGTAAAATAGATATTTAAAAGGTGAAAAATCATATTATATTTTGGAATGAGAATGTTTTCAGAGTATTACCGTATAATTAGTTCATGTAAACAGCAGAACATTAACATTAAACATAACTAAATGATGGTTAAGATGATCTCCAAGTGAGTAAACATTTTTTTTTGTAGTACTATGAAATCATATCTTTCACACAGCTGTGACATAGCATCATTTCCCCATTTTCCAAGTCATTGAGTAGTCTTTGGAATCGACTTTTTTAATAAGAAGCAGTAGAAATGCAGTTTTTAACAATTTATGTTCTCATTTTAAGTCTGAATTCAAAATCAAATTTAATTCTAGAACACTTGAAAGAAATCATAACACTTCATTTAATTTTTAGCAGAAAAAAGTATTGCTAAATTTACAATGATAATGATAAATGGTATTAGTCTCCTTATAAACTTCAACACGAATAAAGTGAAAATAAATGGACTCTAAAAGCAGATGACAACACCTGATATACATGCAACAAGTGTGTGCTTTTTATTTTTATTTTTTAATTTATTTATTTTTAGAGAGACAGGAAGGGAGGAACAAAGAAATGGAGAGAAGCATCGATGTGAGAAAGAAACATCAACTCAAAATTGGTACATTACATACCCCAACCTGGAACCAAACTTGCAAACCAGGCATGTGCCCTGACCAGGAATCGAATTGGCAACCACTCCCTTTGTGGGATGATGCCCAACAAACTGAGCTACACCAGCCAGGGCAAATGAATGCTTTTAAAGGAAAGAATCAAGAAGTTAAATGTGATGCCCTAAAGCCTTACCCAGAGAGAATCACAGAAACTGTGGTCAGGAAGCATGACTGTTGCGTATTCTCTTTTCGTACACACTGCCACAACCAACATACCTGAATGGGTAATAAAAGCTTCAAAACCCATGCCACTTCCTGTAAAAAAGCTAACAACAACAAAAAAATACGTATTATCAAAACTTTTGAAGTCAGTTATTCAGTTTTATCCCACTGAAGCGCAGAAAGCCATTGCGTCATCATTAATATCTTTATCTAAGATGTTGCAGCTTACAGTCTATTGCCAAACATCAGTCCAACCCTGTTTCAAAGATGATTTTTAAATCTTTGTTGGGCATAAGAGTTCATGAAATTATAAAAGGTAATTTTATAAGTAGAATTCCATTAGTAAACTACAGTAAAGCTATAAATTTTCAAATCTTAAAAATTTGCCCAAGTAAGATTCAGACAACATGAATAAAGGCCTTAAAATCAAAGGCATATTTAAATTAATGCTGAAGTGACTAATTTTGGATATAAATACATACAGGTTTTCTGATCGGTCCCTCATATAATTATATAGCATCTTCAATGGGGCAGAGAGATTACCATTCGATTTCAAGTTTATTATTCCTTTGCTCTCCATTTTCACAATATTTTTAAGATGAAACTTGTTTCCAAACTAACCTCAGAACTAGCAAAATATTTAAGATACATAATTATTATGAAAGCAACAAAGCACCGATAATTAAACTATATGCCTAATTTGTACATTTGAAAACTACATGTGTGAGCTGCATTTCTGCTTTTGAGTTCAATCATTTATGCAGCACTGAGGAAAAGAACTGCAGATATTTTCATTAAACATATCTGAGAAATAAAATTAAAACAAAATAAAAACTAAATGCTTAGAAAATCTTTTTCCTTTTTAAGAATCACAGCATATATCTTATGACAGTATTCACTTATATTTTACAACTTGTACCAATACCTGTACAACTGTTTTCTTTTTCCTCCTTTGTTGGCATTGCCAAGTGTCAATTGATCCTGATCTAAGCAAAACCAAGCATTAAAGGAAAAGGCAGATCCCGGCCATTTCTGTATGGAAGGCACAGAAATTCCTGCCATACTATGTGACAAATTGAAATACTGCAGTGCACTTTCTAGACTTTGTTTTCGGGCCATTGTCAGGATTGCTCGAGTCACAGGAGTTGCGTAAGGGTGAATATGCTCAGCTTCATCCACTCTCAGCAATCTCAGGAGTCGACGGATTTCTTCTGAGCTCACTGACTGACTCCCTAAGGAACCATGAAGAGCAATCAGGTTCTCAGCACAAGTCCGATGGAGGGCAGAATGAGAATCAAGGGTTTCAATGATTCTAATTCCCATGTTTGCATTGACACAGGTAGTTCGACTCTGCCTATTAATACAACAAATTCTTTTCAGCCAATCAGAGATGAAGATCTGCAAGTCCTGGGATTCAAGCTCAGGAAGCCACTGGATAAGAAGCAAGAGAGGCTGGACATTACTAATGCCCAAAATCCCAACTGAAGTGTGATCACCCTCTACTGCCTGTAAAGCAACATAAGAGATAAAAGGTTGGTTATCATTTTTGACATGGAAATAACAAAACAACTTCTTATAAAGCTAAAAAAACTCACCATATTCATAAGTTCTTTGAGTAGTTCCAATGATGGCTGACCCAGGGATTTTAATACTTCAAACATATGTGCATAACCAATTCTTTCTTTAAATACTTCCTAGGGGAGGGAAAATCAACATATCAAAGCAACCACATTTTCAAAGACCAAATTTGTTGGAATATTTGTTCACATGTTGTATAATATCCATTTTAGCTAATTAACTTAATATTTAAAGGATTACAAATCCAACATTTCTATTTTCTTAAATCATATATCTTCACCTTAAAATTAATCCATATACCTTCTGGGATACAATGTTATAATAATCTACCAAAATGTACAATAAATAAAATTAGCAATAGTTGTATATTATAAAGTTATTATATTTTACAGGTTAGGTAACATGACACTTCCTTTGTTTTCTTCACGATTCATAATTACAGCAGTATTACATTCAGTCAAAACAAAAATGGAGAAAAAATAAGGAGGATCCGGGAATAAATAACAGGAATCAGATAACAGCTTCAAAGGACTAAAGAGTCCTGGCAATTTTGAATAGTAGAAAAAAAAACAAACAAAACACTGGGCCATTTTCTTTGACTCTCTGTACCTGAATGTTCTGAATTAGTTGGAGCACTAAGTTCATTCTAGCAAGGTCCAAATCACATGTATTTTTGAACTAGTAACACACAAAGCTGTGAAGTATGAAAACAACCAAAAAATCCAGCCACACTAAACTGGTCCAGTAAAGGAGGCAGAATTATATACACCTATTATAAGATCAAAGGATTTAAACAAAACAAGTAAGACTGGTTGTCTCTGAGAAAGGGAACTACCTAACTACACCAAGGGTAAAAAGAAAATCTTTTCAAAAGGTATGTTTTAAATAGTCTTTTTATTTAAATAATATTTTAATTTTAAAACCATGCAAGGCATTATAACACTATAAAAATTAATATTGTAAAAAGCTTTGATTGAACACTATTTTAGGTTTGAATTTCATAAAACCATATAGGCGACCCTTTATACTCATAAACCAGATTACTTGGAAACTGTTATAAATGGAGATTAGATTCCCAAGCAAGCCGGTTAACAGTTTTAAAAGCCTATTTAGCAGGAATCTAACCAAAAGTCACATGCAGCAACATTACAGGGCAAAAATTCATTTCCTAACAAAAACCAACAAAGAGTGGAATACAACTAACGACATGAGTTAGGAAGCAAAGAGTAATTCATTCATCTCTGGTACTAGAAAGGAAATTAAGGCATGAAACATTAGAGGTGATGAATAAAAAGGTAAATGTTAACAACAGACAGTAATATTTTAAGCACTTAACCATGTACCTGGCACTATGCTTACAACTTTATTATACAGATGTTTTCACTAATCCCTAAACTACTCATGAGGAAACTACTGGCACCAAATCAGCAAAAGCAGACAGCAAGACACAGTCAGTGGTAGTGAATGAAATGAGAAGGGAAAGAAAATCCTGATGGTTAGTAACTATATGGAAATTCTATGGCCATATGGCTGTTGACATGTGAAAAACGTTCATGTTTTAGCAGTCATAAACTGATCAAATAATGACAGACTGATTATTTTAATAATGAAGAAAAAAACTAGGATATAAAATTTAATTCTTTAAACACACTATCATAGGATCACTTAAAATAATCATTTCAACACTTCAACACCAGTGCTCTATTTCCATGCATTCAGTGATGCTGTAAATCCTTACTAGCCTGCAGTTGAATCACCAATGTCTTAATTTCAAAGCAGTGCCCACATGTATCAGTCTTTGAAATTATCAGAAAAATGATACTAAGATGAATTATTTTGTGAACTACTTCATTTCAGGTATGAAACAATGTGTATTGTAGTTTCATACATGACTTTGGGAGCTACAAAATAAAACCCAGGTACAGTAGGATCTGGGTACTTGTTAATTGGTTCTGGAACTCATGATGAGTGCCAAAACCGAGAGTACCTAACAATGAAACATTCTCTCTCGTGCGGTGGCATCATGGTTCCTACAAACTCTAGCAGGTGCGACAAGTCTTGGGCAAGCACCAAGCACTGAAACATCTTTTTCTTGTCAAAATGCGATTGAGTTCAGGGTTCGACAAGTTTTGAAGGCAATGACTGTATATCTAAGATAACATTTTGGAGGTTGGGGATAATATGTTTCACCTTAGCAGCTGGAGATTTGTTCATGACCGCTGTCAAGGCCTGAATGGTTGATACAGCCAAACAATCCAACTGTCCCTGAAATGCCTACCAGAAAAGAGAAATTAACAAATGTAGTCAAGATTCATTATATAGTTAGAAAACCTTTGTTTCTGAAAACCTGAAAAAATAATTACTTAACATGCAATACATTCCTCTTCCAATGAAATGAATTTCTGAAACAATATAACCTGCAAGAAAAGTTACCTACTTGACAGAAAATAGGCCACATGTCAAGAAGGATGACAGGGTTACATTCACTCACTACATTAAAATGTTTCAGGGGTAGGGGGAGAAACCCCACAGAACACCAAGCTTAATACATGCTTTATTATTATTTTTTAATGGACAATCTCAAGAGGAAGGGAGGGAGGTCTATCATCAGAAATTCTGCTCTATTATAATTTTCCTTAAAATATGTGAATTTCCTAGATTAAAATTTTGTTAGCATATATAACAAAATGTTTATAATAGTCATATCTTCTTAGTTTCCAAACCCTGAAATGTTATGTGCATAACCAATCAATTAACCATCCTTACAAACTAAAGTATCTATTTTTACATAAAATGTAGAGTTTGAAGCAGAAAATGAAATACGTATCTATAAGCAATGTCATATTTTTGAGAAGATAAACTTTAATGCTAAAAATTGTAAAAAATAAAAAAATAGCTTTATCTGTTTCTGTTTAAGCTTCATCATAAAAGAGGTGTTAAATTTCAGGTCAGTGCATTTATAGCAAAAAAACAAAAACAAAAACAAATATAACCTCACCAATACTAAAATATGTGAGCATTATTGTTATATCATTAAGCTTAGTCAACAATGAAAGTGCAACATAAGGACTAGGAAACTGTAAAAACTAAGAGTCCTAAAAACTTGCTGTTAGGAATATAGTATTATGACTTAAAGATAGTCACCCCACACATGGGAGTTTCTCCTCTCTCCCACTAAAAACAAGAAGACTGAGTTGATCTTTGTTGTTTTAAAACAGGCTCTACCACTTTCAGGCAAGTTATTTAAATTGGTATCTTGGTTTCTGTTCATATTCTGTTTATTAAATATTACATAAAATAAGCATTCCATAATTAGAAACATAATATGCATTAAACATTCTGTGTATAGAATTTCATACAACTAAGACCTTTCCTAGACTTTATCTAAGAGGACTAGGCATAACAGAATCTAAAATTAGAAATACTAACATAAACCTCTAAAAAGACTATTCTATTTTATTAAACTATAAGAAGGCCTTAAAAGGGATTAATACAGAGAAATCTAAAACAGTGCTCTGTAAATTGATATTGCACATCCAGAATAGAAAATAGATTATCATGTCTCTTTCTATACCACGGTTCTGTATATAAATCTGAACATTAAGATAATGTTAATAATGACATCATGTAAGCTCTTTCACAAACATTTTTGGAAAGAAAAAAACAAAGCAACTCCATGGTTGGTCTATCCAAACTAAATAAAAAGCATCATAAATTATGTATTTCTACCTACTTGAATATAGAGTTGAATATTTAGGGAAAAAAATGTTGGTTTATTTTAAATTAAGACTCAAAGAGTTCAGTATCTTCTTCCCTTCCTCCAAGATTCAAGTTGTCCACTGAATTATAATCATTATTTGAAAACAAGAAGCAAAGAATCAAGATATTAAAACTGACCATACATATTCACAAAGCCCTCAAGTTCCAATACACCACAATGCTTAGGAAAAGAAGCCCCCAAAATATGAAGTCACCACCAGGTGGACAGCATTGATACCGGGATCCCATTCCTGTACTTTATCTCCTCACACTGAAAAGAACAGACCCATACACAAATGGAATACTGTTGATCACTTACATCAACCACCGAAATTTTAACACATTGATTCTTTAGGTAACAAAATTAAAAATTAAAATTGCTTTTCATAATTTTCAAAAATAATTTATGAAGATCAGAATTAGATAATGTGTGTGTATTTTAAGACAAAAGAAAAAAAGTACAGGAATAGTTGTTCCCACTGACTGATTTTGGACTTCAGCGGAAACAAGATGCAGGTTGGTAGATACCTGGTCCTCATTTATTTCTGTCAGTAATTTGTTGGCAAGGTCTTTCTCGTTCTTGTCTGCCACCTTATTGTTAGCATTTAAAAATAGCTGTTAAAAACAGAGACAAGAATAATGGAGAAAAAAAACAAACTGTTAACCTGTAGGCAGAAATGAAGTTTAAATGGATTTCCATGTGCCTTGAAAATAAATCCAAGAATCTACTTATAAAGTATACCATTTTTTTGATAACTTTAGTTCACATACTAAAATTATTACTATTCTCTCAACTCAAAGTTACTAAAATAAGAAACGGCAATAATTAACATGCCTAAATTCTTAAAGAATCAGCAGAGAATGTCTCAGAAAAAAAAAGGAAATGTACTATTGAGATAGACTAAACTGAAGTAATAAGGCACAGTGAGGGTTCTGTAGCCAAGTATGTTTGTAAAATACTACTCAAGTAATTTTAAAAAGAGTCCTAGGTTCTTTCCAAAAATACTTCTTAAAAGTCTCAAATATACTAATGTGTAGTGATAAAGGAGGTTAATGTGCAGCATTTTCCAAATTTATATGACCATCATATAAATACGCAAATCAACTGTATCAAGAGTTTAGCGTAATTTACATTAGTTTGTGTACTAGAAAGGAACATTAGAATTCTCTCTTAACACAGATGGGGATTGCCCTCTTCCAAAAGAAACAAAGGAATCAAGTATTTTAGTTTAAGTATATAAAACTCAGCATCCCAAAACATTTCAGTCACATTTCAGTAAAAAGAAAAACAGTTCAAATGACAGTGAAAAGGGAGAAGAAATTAAGAGTTATAAAAGGATTTATCAAGAGTATGTATTCTAAGAATAAAGTTCTTCTTAGAAGTTCTATTCAGAAAAGTCCAGTAATGTGCTGAAATAATGCACTATAAAATAAAGTGGGTAAATATGTAGTATGATGTGGTATAATCAAGAGTATAAGAAAGGCCCTGGCTGGTAGCACAGTGGATAAGGTGCCGGCCTGCAAACCCAAAGGTCGCAGGTTCGATTCCCCAGCCAGGGCACATAGCCAGGTTGCAAATCAGGTCTCCAGTCAGGTCTGTGGCTGGAGGCAGGTAAAATGCAACCATACATTGATGTTTCTCTCCCTCTCTGCCTCTCTCCCTTCCCCTCTTTCTAAAAAAATAATGAAATAAAATCTTAAAAAAAAAAAAAAAAAAAAGAGTATAAGTAAAACTTGACCTAAAAATAAGTTGTGTACACAATACAGCCTTTGAAATTAGAAACCTGGATGTGAATCTTCATTCCACTATTTATTATTTTATTCAAAAAATAAAATAAAACATCACTTCTCCAAGGTTGTCAAAAAATAAATAAATAGTATCTCATAAAATAGGAATGCAAATCAAATGGGATAATCCACACCAGATGATTAACATAGCATCCAGCACAAAATAAGGGCTATAAAGGAAAGCTAGTATAATTATCATATATGTTTTAAAAAATAGTAATATTCCACACCATCTAATTTAAGGGATACAGAATGCTCAAAACTGATGAAAGCAAAAATAAGTAGTCTTTCCAGAAAGCAATCTACATCAAGAATCTTTTTTAAAAAGTTCTTATTCTTTAAATTAAGTACCTTAATTTCTAAAAACCTACCCTAAGAAAGAAGCTTACACCAGAATTTTAGAAGAGATGCTTCAGTTTTATTTATTGCATAATAAAAAAATAAGAAGCCACCTAAATATCCAACAATAGTCAAATTACTAGATAAATTACAGCTCATCCATAGGTGAAAGAGAAACCCTCAAATTTTCTGGTCTCAAGACCCCTTACCACTTGAATATCATTGCAAGAACCCCAAAGAACTTTTATGTAGGTTAGATCTATCAATATCTACCATATCAGAAATTAAAATCAAGATATTTAAAATATTTATTCATTCTAAAATAACAATAAATCCATTACATGTTGACATAAATAACATTTTAATAAAATTCCAAAAAGTACCTTAGTGAGGATGGCACTGCTTCTATATTTTTACAACTCTTTTAAGTGTCTGACTTAATAGAAAACAAATAAGCTCTTATACTTGCTATTTCATTCAGACCATTATGATAACCCTGTTTGGTTAACATTACCCTCAAAGAGAAATGTTAAGATTTGACTTTGCAGACTCCCTATAATGACCTTGGAAACCCCACACTTTGAGACTGAAATATTTGCAGTCATTAAAAGCAATGGTTTGAAAAATATATGATGGCATGGATTTTGGAGAAGAGAATACTCATTTTGGTAGGGGAATATTCTTGATATATCATTTAAAAGCAGGACACAGCCCTGGCTGGTGGCACAATGGACAAGGCACCAGCCTGCAAACCCAAAGGTCACTGGTTCAATTTCCAGCCAGGGCACATAAACAGGTTGCAAGCCAGGTCTCCAGCCAGGTCCATAGCTGGAGGCAGGTGAAAGGCAACCATACATTGATGTTTCTCTCCCTCTCTGCCTCTCTCTCTTCCCTTCTCTCTAAAAATAATAAAAAATAAAATCTTTAAGAAAAAAAAGAAGCTGCTTAAACAAAAAAGCAGGACACAAAAATATTCAGTAGTAACAAAAAATATATTCACATTAAAAATACATGCACAAATGTTTTGTATATTTTGCCACAATTTAAAATTTTAATGATGTACTTAATAAAAATATTAAGAAAAAAAATCTTTTCTACGTATTTTTATCCATTATACTTATTTTGAATGTGCATTTCTCTAAAATTTAAACAAAGTTTACTTAAAAAAAGAAAACTTGATCAAGGTCACTGAAGCTGAAGGTCACATCCAGGCAGGTGTGATTCCCAATTTTACCATTCTATACACTCCCAACATTCTTTTCCATAGAACTTCCTTTAGTTACTCCTTTCATAAATTCTCATTCCTAAGACCATCTTAATGATAAATTTTTGTTGTGGTTGATTTTAAGGAGTAGATATGGAGAGAAAAATGGAAGAAAGTAAAGAAAAGCAAAGATGATGAACAAGGCTACAATAACAAGAGATTTCCAGAATCTTACAATGTAAGTCCTCATGGAATTATGTATTTATAAAATTCGGTAATGCCTATAAAAGGATTTCAACTTGAAGCAGAATGCTAAAGTCAATATAGAGGTTTAGAGTCCTTCTCTTTGCTACTAGAAATCCGTTATTTTCTTCTCATTAATTCCAGTATCATTGGACAATGTTTCCAATAGGTCTCAATGTTTAAATAACAATTGTCTTTATTCTCTATTGTTATATAAAATAAATGATTCATTCCTTACTAACAAAAAAGTTTAAACAGAAATCAATCATAGACATCTGTAGTAGCATCTCGTAATACATTTAGAAACTTAGTTTTCTGAAGATTCCAAACATTTTTATGTATTCAAGAATCATATCACCTACCTCTATCAAATATGTGTTTATCAATAAAACCTGTAATTCTATATTTAAATCACAAAAACCACTAATACACTTACAAAACTACATATATCTATAAACTTAAGGGAGAAGACATACCTGGATAAGAAATTGTACCTCCATCATGTGTTAGTATTAATCTTGAACTAATCATTAAATAAATCTCTTAGGCCATATTTCCTCATTTGTATAACAAAAGAGTTGAATAATTTATTTCAAAGATTCCCCCTTATTTCTGAAACTTAATGACTGTTTGGTGATGAACTTACAGTGATTCTGACTAGAATATTCTAGAAATCAAGAAGACCACTGCCAGCAGAAGAAACCCCTCTGAAATGGGTTTCTTTTCTATTGTTTCCTGTTTCAAACAAAGTATGCTAAGAGGTATCGAATAATTAAATTTTAAAATGATATGATGGTCAGCAAATTTCCAGACCTAAATATAAGAAACTTTAGGCTATCCCATAGTAGGAAGAGCAAATATTAGCTCCCCATCATGACAGTTACTTCAAATTTGTAACTTTTAAAAAATATTGTTGTGGGTGGGGAGGGGGACAGAGGGGAGCAAAAAAGGGAATGGATGTAATACAACAACAATAAAATTTTAAAAAAAAAGGGAAAAAAATTGTTGATCATGACATAAGGTTTTTTTAATTATGAGTTTCATATAATGAAGAAAATCACATACCAATAAAATATAATAGGAACTACGTTTTATCTTAATGATTTACCCTTCTATAATGTGCAACTGGCAGGTTCTTTACAAATGTGAGATTCTGTCTTTATCACTGAAGTTGCCTTAGAGCTAATAAAGCCAAACAACTTTTTTATAACAAAGATTTTATAAACATTTCTTTTATGCTGCTTTCATTTCCCAAGATTTCTTTCCCAAGAAGGGATGATTTTTAAAAAATGGAAAGCATATTAAATCTCCAGAGGTAATTTGGTACTTACATTGACTTCACAGATATTCACTACTGCTTATTTAATATGTTCTTTGCTAGTTAAAAATTAGTTAAGCATCATAGCTACATAAATGCTTTCAAGGATATTCCTCCTAACAGTATAGAAAAATTTGAAGAGCTGACATTAAAATCCTTATTCTGAAATATTCTCACAGAATAAGAATAAACTCGTGGTTTTTTCAGCAGGGATTCCATGAAAGGAATGCCTCAAATAGAAAGGTAAAAATCTCTTTGAAGTAGTTTCATTTTCAAAGGCTTCTAAAGAAACTCTAACATATTTCTGATACCATCCTGAAATTTATGGAAAAATGACATAATGATCAGATACTAGTTACATACTCACACACAAATCTGCTAGAAGTGTAAATAGTGAAAAATAATACATAAATTGGCAGTATATATAAAAAATGTCCACAATATTTCTATTTTTCTACATTTCCAATTATTTGAGTTATTTCAATATTAATACAGTTCCCTAACCTGAAAAAAATTTATGCTCTGATATAGTAATTCTACTAGAAATAAAATTCTATTTGATGAAACTTGAAAGAGTTATATAATAGAAAAAAACCTGGAGACAAATTAAGTATCTACCAATAGGGAATAGTTAAGTAAAGTATGTATACATCTATACTTAATATAGTATCATGCAGATACTAAAAACATAACAAAAATACTAATGAAACAAAAGCACAAATTATATGCATCAAATGCTCTCACCAAATTTTAACAATGCATAAGAAAAATATACTGTAAAACTGAACAATATAAATGAACACTCCAATTTAAAATGCACAAAGGCAAGGAATAGGCCTTCAGTGGTCAGGGGGAAAGGGGTTGGGGGGAGGGGGGAGGCAGAGGCAAGGAAGGGGAGCAGCTTAGACAAGAACCTAGTATGGGGGAACCATGGACATGAACAACAGGTGGGATTGACTTTGGGGGAAATGGGTGGGTGGGGAGCGGGATGGAGGGGAGCAAAAAGGGGATGGATGTAATACAACAACAATAAAATTTTTTAAAAAAAGTGAAAAAATAATAATAATAAAATAAAATGCACAAAGGTCTTGAACAGATATTTCTCCAAAGGGAATAAACAAATGACCAAAAAGTGCATGAAAACATGCTATCAGTAATCATTAGAAAAAGACAAATCAAAACATGAGATACCATCTCACACTCATTGGGATGGCTATTATCAAAAATTTTTTTAATTTTAGAAAGAACATAACTCTTAATGAGGGTGTGGAGAAAGTGAAACCCTTCTATCCTTATGCACTATTGGTAGGAATGGAAAATGGTGCAGCCACTAAAGAAACACTATGGTGCCTCCTCAAAAAATTAAACATTTAATTACTGTATGATTCTGCAATCCCACTTCTAAATATACCCCAAAAATTTTAAAGCAAGGCCTTGAAGAGAGATTTGTATGCTCATATTCATAGCAATATTATCCATGATAGCCAAAAGGTAAAATCAACACAAGGGTCCATCAGCAGATGAATGAATAAAGTATGGTGTACGCACGAACACACACAAATGTTATTTGGCCTTATAAAGGAAGAAAGTTCTGCCCTGGCTGCTATGGCTCAATGGACTGAGCACTGGCCCGTGAACCAAAGGGTTGCTGGTTCAATTCCCAATCAGGGCACCTGAGTAGCAAGCCAGGTCCCCAGTTGGGGACACACAAGATGCAACCACACATTGATGTGTCTCTATTCCCTTCTTCTATCTCCCTCTTCCCCTCTCTCTAAAAATAATAAAATCTTTTAATAAATAAAATATTTTTTTAAAAGGATGAAAGTTCTGCTATATGATATAATATGACTGACTCTTTAGGACATTATGCTAACTAAATAAAGACACACACACACACACACACACACACACACAACCACTGTATGATTCCATTTATATGAGGTGCTTAGAATAATCAAAATCAGAGACAGAAAGCAGAATGGTGGTTGTTGAGGGGAAGAGACAATGTATATTTGTTTAACAGGTATAAACTTTCAGTATAATAAGATAAAAAGAAATATGGAAAATGAATGGAAGTGATGGTTACAGAACTATGTAAACATGAATGTACTTAATAATGTAAACTGTATACTTAAAAATGGTTAAGACAGTAAATTATGTGTATTTTACCACAATAAAAGTTGGTAATAATATGCTCAAACTAGTATCAAAACATAAAATAATTTCTTAAAAATCAGACAATAGTAATACTAGAAAAATACCTTGCAATTCTGTAGCAGCCGTATGAGATGTTCAAAGCAATTACTGTTAAGAAAAATGGCCTGAAGAACAGGCCTATCTGTGCAGTCTAACATGGCTGTGATGGTATCTAGGAGAATAAAAATAAAATCACCATTTACAAGGTAGAAAATTGGGGATAATAGAAACATTTACTCTAGCGATATTTTAAGTTTAGGCTTTTCTGATGACAGATGCAAATTAAGAAATAATAGGAATGGGTAGTAGAAAAACCCTGTACTTCTCGCTTGATAAGTGAACATTACTATACTTTATTTAAAATATTTAACTTTTTATATAAAGTGATATATATTTTCCCAGAGTTTTCTTAATTGTTCTTTCATTATAATGCTCAAGTATAACCAACTGAGGTTCCCAACTTGCTGTTACTAAGCAACATGTGGTTATGTTTGGCAACAGTTCCATTTTATATATATATATATAATTTTTTATATTCTTTTTTTTTTTAAGATTTTATTTATTATTTCCAGAGAAAGGGAAAGGGACAGAGGCAAAGAGGGAGAGGAACATCACTGTATGGTTGCCTTTCATCTGCCTCCAGCTACAGACCTGGCTGGAGACCTGGCTTGCAACCTGGTTATGTGCCCTGGCTGGGAATCGAACAAGAGACCTTTGGATTCGTAGGCCGGAACCTTTCCACTGAGCCACCAGCCAGGGCTCATTTATATATATTAACATATGGCCATTATGAAAATGAGACTCAGTTAAGTAATTTATTTGTAATGATGCTTTGCTCTTCTTTCCTGAATGAAGGAATATCTCCATTCAGAAGTTAAAGAACATTAGGTACAGATAATATAACAGTTTCCAACAAAAAAGAATTTCATTCAATAGTCTCAAGTTTCCTTATAAACTTACAATTTATAATAATTATAAAATAAAACATGTTACAGTATATAAAAGAATAGACATGATCCTGGCTAGGTTGCTGTTGGTTAGAGCATCGTCCCAAACACCAAAGTTGTGGCCTCAATTCCCTGTCAAGGCACATATAAGAAATAACCAATAAATGTATAAATAAATGGAACAATGAATCAATTATTTTTTCTCTAATCAATAATTTTTAATTATAAAACACATATAACATGGATCTCATTTCCCTACAGAAACACTATTGTATTTTTTATTAAGTTTCACCAAGATTTGGATATCCAGTATTTTTTAAATGGACAACACACACACACACACACACACACACACACACAAGCATTAACTCTATAGAGCTACACAACAAACTGTTAATGTTGGTTACGTCTGGATGATAGGATATAAAAAATTTTTATTGTCTTTTTACTTATCTGAATTTCCCAGTTGAGCTCTAATAAAAATATGTTAATTCTATAAAAAGGAACATTCAATTAGTAATATTTTTATCTATCAATCTAACACAGCAATAAAATTTAAAAATTACATAGTGGTAAAGGAGCTTGCAAAGACACAGAGATAAATAAGTACAGAATGACACATAATAACCAACACAAAGAGGGAAAAAAGAAACCACCCACCCACACACACACACACGCACACGCACATGCAGATGAACGAAAAACAAAACAAAAAACAGAGGTCCTCTAAAGGAAGGGCATATGTTGAAATGGTCCACAGAGATGTTATAGAAGTACACACAAAACTGACTGTACATGACTCCTGCCATAGGTTAGAAACTACAAATAGCACTTTCTGAAAATTTACTTTTCCTAGAATTTCAAAATCATAGCTAACTTTCTTTTTAACATTGGTGCTTTTTTTCAGAAAAAAATATGAGGCTCCATTTTGTCACCATTAAACAAAGATGTTGTATACACAAATGAATTCTGTATTAATAACCTTGAAATCAAAACTGAAATAGTCACACAATATCTGAATTAAACAATCAATACTTTCTATACAATGGCTTTGTATTCCAAATGAAGTGGGAAATGTAAAAGTAAGAAAAGGACTCATAGAGAACAATATAATAAACTTTATGTGATACTTACTCAGCATTTTTATTTGTAGACCTATAAACCAGCTTTCCCACTCTCTGGAGCGCCTTTGTTTTAGTAAAGCTGAGTGATCTGAATTTAGTAATTTAAAATAGTTCTCCAGAACAGTGCTGGTTTCCACTTGACGCTGGTCAGAGCTGCTAGTGAGAAGAATATGTACCACTTCTGTAAGGCACTTCAGAGTCAGTTCTACCTTCCTACCCACATCTTCAGGATTTCTGTCCTCCCAGGAATCGCAATCTGCCAAAACTCTCATAAGAACTTCCATGGTGGCTGGAGAAATTGCTTGTAAAGCATTCCTCTGAAACATGACAAACAACAAAAATAAAACCCCAAAAACTGAAGCTTTGGATATCTGCAAAAAGAAGCCCTGGCCAGGTGGTTCAGTTGGTTGGATCATTGCCTGTAAACCTAATGTTACAGGTTGAATCCAAGGTTGAGGCACATGTACACGGTATCAGATCAACACTTTTCTCTCACATCAATGTCTCTCCCCACCCTTTCTTCTCTCTCTAAAACTAATAAACATATCCTTAGGTGAGAATTATCTTTAATAGCTTTTAAAAAAAGAATTTAACAAATCTTCAGACTTTTTATTTTAGTAAATTAATGTATATTTTTAATCAGATTTTGACACAGCTAGTGTTCTACCCATATTCATCTCTTCACTAACAGAATTCCCATTTTATTCAGACAGCAACCTCCTCACAAAGAAAATAACACCATCACCACCCCTTGCATCTAGGAATAGCCAAGTGACATTGTTTTGATCAAGGATATATGCCAGTAGCCTATGAAAAAGATATCACTTTACAAATAAACAGAAAGAATCCTGTATTCTTGGCCATTTCACCTGTATTTCAGTAAAATACATAAGGTCCTTTGTGACCTTATGTGTTATATAAACACATGTGTTTATAAAAATACTAGAAATCTCTAATCTAAATTGTGTGGATAAAGAAAATAGGCAGAATGTTTTTTCTGAACTATAATCCTGTTTCAACCAGTAATTAGAATCAAAAGTTTACCACAGACAACTTTTAAGATGCTCAACTTAAAAAATAAAATAAAATAAAATACACATTACAATATAAAGAATATTTTTCTGAAGGTTTGTTAAAAACCTTGTTTATATGCATTTAGTAATTATAGTTCAATAGAAGAGTGACTAAATTCATGTCTTAGGATATCAAACTGCCTAAGTTTAACTTCATCAAGTGGAGTGATAAGGCTGAGTATCCTCTACATATACTTTATTTTATCTATTTTTTTAAAAGATTTTATTTCATTATTTTTATAAAGAGGGGAAGGGAGAGAGGCAGAGAGGGAGAGAGACATCAATATATGGTTGCTTTTCACCTGCCTCCAGCCACAGACCTGACTGGAGACCTGGTTTGCAACCTGGTTATGTGCCCTGGCTGGGGAATCAAACCTGCGACCTTTGGGTTCACAGGCTGGCTCCTTATCCACTGTGCTACCAGCCAGGGCTCCTCTACATATACTTTAAAGTAAGAACTTAGTAATACCAAAAATTGTTAGATCTGGTTATACATACAATAGTGCTAATATTATTATTTAGATTTCTAGGGAGTAAAATAAAGAAGCAATTAGTTTCAAAAAAGATAAAGTTAGAAAAATATCTGTATGTTTCATTAAATTATAAAAAGAAAGAGTACATTAAACAATCCATGGAATGGTTTTTTGCACTGTTAACTATTGTTTTGTATATTTACATCAACACTTTCCTCACCTGCCCACCGGCTATAATGGCTCCAAAGAGATGTAATAAGCAACACTTAAGACTTTCCTTGAGATGTTCACTTTCCTGAAAACATTCTGTGAATGTAATACACAAATAAACAAATAAGTATCTTTCATGGTATTATTTATGTCTAAAGAATCTGATAACAACAAGCAAAACAGAATGAAATACATGAATACAGTGAATAGGCCTTCAGTGGTCAGTGGGAAGGGGGCTGGGCAGAGCGGGGAGGCAAAGGCAAGAAAGGGGAGCATCTTAGACAAGAACCTAGTATAAAGGAACCATGGACATGGACAACAGGTGGGATTGACTTTGGGGGGAATGGGTGGGTGGGGAGGGGGACAGAGGGGAGCAAAAAGGGGATGGATGTAATACAACAACAATAAAATTAAATTTAAAAAAAAACAAAAAAAAGAATCTGACGCTGAAACATTAAGAACTATTTGTGAACAGGCTAAAAATCTGTTAAAAGACAAGGTTAATACATATTTTTTACAGGAAAAGAGAAACCATATATTAGGCAGTATTTTAGATACTTTATGCCACCTCATTTAATTGTTATAATATCCATATGAGGATGACAATTTGTCCCCACTTATCTGAACAAATGAAAGGTTACAGGGCTACTAAGTAACATCAAAATCAAAGTATGAGAAATTAGAGCTGTTACTTACGATAAAAGAAAGGGACAAATTCCACAGTGAGAGAAGCTGGTTTATATTTCTGTCTGCTCTTTTCCACCGTACTGAGGATTCGTCTATCATTCAAAACAAGTTAATACCAAATTATATCATAAACAAGTTAATACCAAATTATATTATGGACAAGTAGAGATGGCACATTTATAAAAATAATAAAATAAATTTAATATTTAATTTTGATTTGTGTACTGAATAATACATCTCCAGAACTGACATAATCTTAAAGAGGAAGTCTAGCCAATAACTTAAAATGTTTACCAATGAAAGAATTTCTTCTGAAGTAAGCAAAAAATTTTAAAATGCTTAATGGTGAAACACAGCAGCCAGGTTAAGTTTTTAAACTGGAAATAGAAAAAGGAACTAGCTACTTAAAATTTCCAATCTGTACAAGAACTTGTTCAGCTGTGTTGCTAATTTGATGCCACTGACATTCATCAGAAATCAGGCTACCCTATGCCACTTTCTAAAATTTTATCTAGACACAATGAGTCCATACCACCAGCCTCTTCTATCTTAAGGATATAGCTCCAATAAGGGTGGAGATAAAATTTGTTTTTAATGACAATTCCAGTAGTTTTGATGCCTGAAATATTTCCACAGACTTTTGTAAGGCCAACACAAGTAGCATGTACTTTTATCAACTATATTTCAATTCAACACAAAATGAGTCTCTTATAATGGTGTGGGGAATTGGGGAATAAAGGTTATTGTAATATTGATACACCCAACAGGTAGACTGCTAAAAAATTATTTCTAATTACAGAAATTTTTCATGCTCTGAAAAAACTCTTAACATTAAATAAAACCAACAAAAATGAAAATATGATATAACACATAAATTCCATACATCTAAACATGACCTATGATAAAAGTATTAATTTAAGATGTGTTCTTAATAACTGTAATTGTGATATTCAAATTACTTTCCTTATAATTATTCAAAGCTAGAAAATAAGCCAACTGACCATAGAATAAGCCAAATATATTGGACAGTCACAGCTGGACTCAGTACTAACAAAATAGTTTTATAATCTAGATCTAATATTCAGATTTACTAGAAATCGTTGTCAGACACCAAGCTGCTGATTGCTTTCCAAATCTATGACTATTTCTACCACAATGTCTGTATTTATTGTAACTTCAAACATAACATCCTATAGTATTATTGTATCTTTCTACTTAAGACCATTACCAAAGATTTATTGTCTTTATAATATAGTATTACTCAAGTTTCAAATAAAAAAAATCATGCCCTTAAAAAATTCAGTCATGTGGTAGAAAAATTAATTTTAAGAGAACTAAATTTGTATTTTAGTTACATTTTTCCATGAGATTATTTACATTTTGCAATTATCAACTTTAATATTAATAGTTTGGATATATACTATCCAAACATCCTGTGCTACATTCTCACTTGATTAACACATTGTTGACTGGCAATTTTATACAAAAGCTAATAAAAGTGCAAACACAAGTTAACCTGTGTAGCAAACTAAATCTATCTGTTTATTAATATAATGAAAATATATTCCTATATTTGTTATTCATGATTCATTCTAAAGACCCAGTATTAAGGAAACAGACTGAGAGCTGTCAGAGGGAGGGGGTTAGGAGGACTGGATGAAAGATAAAATGATTAACCAAAACACATGTATACGTAAGACTTAAACAACAGTAATATAATAGCCAGAGGGAAACAGGGGAGGGGCTAGGTGGAAGTGACCAAAGGTGGGGGGAGGGGAGAACAAGAGACTTTGCTGAGGCAATGGGAGCAAGATACAGCATGCAGATGACCTTTTATTGAGTTGTTTGCTTAAAACCTGTAAGGTTTTGCAAACCAATGTCACCCCAACAAATTCAATTAAAAATAATAATAAAGCCCTGGATTAGATGTAACATATAGGCGTAATTTCCATGATTATTATGTGAAAATTTAGTATGCTAACATAAATAAAGCAGAGGAAATTATTACACATAACAAACAATAAAGTATAAGTAGCCCTGGCTGGTGTGGCTCAGTTGGTTGGGGCACTGGCCCATAAACTGAAAGGTCACAGGTTCTATCCCTGGTCAGGGTACTACCTTAGGTTTCAGGTTTAGTCCCTGGTTGGGAAGCATATAAGAGACAACCTATGAATGCTTCTCTCCTTCACCAATTGTGTGTGTATATATATATATATATATATATATCCTCTCCCTCCCTTCCCCTCTCTCTAAAATCAATTAAGTATATCCTCAGGTAAGGATTAAAATTAAATTAAATTTAAATTTAAAATAAAATGTATTCAGACATATTAATACTTTTCAGACCACTTAAGAGGAAATTATATATTCTGGTCTTTAGTGAATACTTCCTAGGAATAGGGATATTTTCTTAAGTAAAACACAATGTAGTTATAAATTTCAGTACATTTAACATTAATATATTTATTCAATCTACCATTCATAATTCAGTTCTGTCAACTGACCCAACAGTGTCCTCTATAGTATCCCACTACCCTCCCTCCCAGAGTACAGCTTCCTGTTCAGGGACAGGTATTGCATGAAGCTCTCAGGTCTCTCAAACTTCCTTGAATATGAAACATTTCCACCACCTTTCTTTGTGACACTTTTAAAGAACACTGTCCCCACCCTTTTCTATTAAAATCTTCATTCTGGGTTTGCTTGATATTTCCAAGTAATTAGATTCAGATTACACAGAACTGGCTGGAATACTATACAAGCAATGAAATGATGTGTCCTTCTTTGTCTTGTCACAACTAGAGGCAGAGAATGTCCACTGGCTTCTCTCTGATGTTAATTCTGATCATCCAGTCAACATACTATCAATACTATACAAAATAATTACTAATTTTTCCTTTGCAAACTAATTTGTAATCTGTGGAGAAACATTTTAAAACAATGCAAAAATGACATCCTTATCATAACTTACAGGTCATCCTGGAGGCTAGATTTTGGATGAGATTAACCTTCAAACTGGTGAACTCTGGGTTAAGGAGGTTGCCCTCCAAAAAGAGCCTCATCCAATCAGTTAAAAGCCTGGGTAAAGAAAAAAGACTGGCCTCTCCAGGCTAGGGGGGAATTATTTCCCAGCAGACTGCCTTCTGGCTTCATCTGCATCAACAGTTACGGGTGTCCAACCTGACTGCCTTTGGACTGAGACTGGAACTCAGCTCTCTAACCTACCAGCCTTCAGACTATAACTGCATTTCCACTGCATTTCCTGGGGCATAAGCCTATCAATCCACGTGACAGATTTGGATTGCCAGCCTCCATGGTCACATGAGGCAATGGCTTATGATAAACCGTCTAAACATATGCACATACGCCTACTGATTTTATTGCTATGGAGGACCCCAAAGCAATAAAAACTAATGAAGATAATTTCTCTCAAGGCATTACTTAATGCTATATGTATAAATAAGCAGATAGAACTATCATATTTAATAGCTGGAGTATGTGTTCCTAGTATTTTCTTACTTCTTGCTTTAACTAAAGAATGTGTTAAATAAAATATCACTATATAAAACATACTACTATTACCATATAATCTGTAAATGTTCTTCTTGTTATATTCACATCATCTAATGCTGGCTATTCAAAGTGAGGGTATACTCTCTGAAAAACCCTGAGAGTCCATAAAAACCACACATTTCAGTAATGAGATGCTACAGGAATGGGAATCGTTTATATGAGGGTCAGGTTAAATTGAAATTTAAAATGAAAATTAAAAAATGTTGAGATTGAAAGTATACCAGATTTGAGAGACCTCAAAAACAGGTTTCATTGTGGCTGATAATACAAATCTTCCTGTTCTGTGCTCACAGGTTAAGAAACACATGAGAGTCTAAATTTCTTCTTTGTCAGCTCTGTACTGATAATCATGCTAATGTCACTAACCTCCAAATCCATCATCCTAGAATCTATCTGCTTTGTGATTCTGGGACAGGCGCTCTGCAAACTCTAGTTCTTTTCCCAGCCACTGCACTGCTGGGTTCACCAACAGGGAGTACTAAATGGAGCCAGGAAGTTTGAAAGAGCAAAAAATGAATTGATTCTTTATTCCTTATTTTCTACGAGCCAATAGCTCTGAACTGTAGCATTCACTGATGGCTCCTGTCTTCAGCTTATTCTTGGCAATCCCAGAACCGGACTCTTTATGGCTACTCGGCAATACCCACACTGGCTAATCAATACTCCTTCCTCAGAGATCCAAGCCCCAGCATGGCAGGACCTCTCCAAATACTCAGTTCCTGCCTGATAACTCCTCTCTCTTCCCTTGGTTCCCACAGCCCCACGGAAGTAACCGCTTTCTGAAGTCACTGTGTTTGTATTACATCAATGTCCCCTATGCCTTTTAAGCTCTTTCAATACCTACTAAACAATTTCCTAGTATTACACAGGGTTGAGCAAAAATAGGTTTATAGTTATTCATGACTAAATTATAAAAAATTTTAAATCATTAAATAAAAAAGGAAAAAGAAAAAATATAACATAAAAATAAACTATTTCATATATTCACAACTATAAATCTACTTTTGCCCCATCCTGTATCCTCTTTTATTTTTTAATACTAGTATAGTATGGTTTCTGTTTTCCTGACTAGACCCTGAATGACACAAGCTCCAAAAATAAAATTAAATGGACAAAATATCATTAAAAATCATTTTCAAATTATGAAACATACTTTAAAAAGAGGGCTTTCCTGGGGAAGAGGACAGAGGGGAGCAAAAAGGTGATGGATGTAATACAACAATAAAATTAAACTTAAAAAAAAAAAAAAAAAAAAAGAGGGCTTTCCTTGAAAATTATGTACTGTGCTTTGAAATTTTCCTATCTGATTATTAGCATTTAACTGCATTGCAAATAAAAGTTCAGAGAAATTGATTCCCTGAAAGTGGCATTTATCATGAATTCATTACCTCCAATATACTTCTTTCCCTCAGAGACAGAAATGCGGATTGTCTTATACACATCCTAGCAATTGCTTTCATAGAGTAAGACTTGCTTTGAAGAACTGTGTATATTATAACATTCAGGTTAAAATGAAAGTTAAGATTTACAAGACATACCCTGAAATTCTGTGTCTCCAATTCCGATATGGATCATACAAACTTTCACAAAACGCCAATGCATGAATCACAAATTCTTCAATAGATGTCTGATCTGCCAATTCCTTCTCTTTCTTTTTGCTTTTTAACTGAGAATAAAGTTAATTATAAAATTATGTCTAGTTAAAAATACTAAATTATACGTCTTTATATCATTAAAATACGTTTCCTTCATCATCTAATAATAAATCATTTTCATTAAAATAAAAGCCTAAGTTCCATTTGAATCTAAACACAGTTAAGTAATCAGGTGGACTGAATATAATTGCTCAAATTTTATTAATTTCCTAGGAAGGGTTTCCAATGAATAACCAAAGATCTTTTCAAAAAAAAAATATGATGAACAAGAGATGTCTGATGAATACATAAAATGGCAACCTATGTCATTTTAGAAGCCATTTATGAAACATTTTGATTTCTTAATTCATAATTGCCTAAAATATACTATACCAATGATAATTTTAATTCTCTTCCCAATTATTACATCCTTCGAAAACATTTAGCTTTACTAGCTATACTATTAAAGAAGTAACACCTAGTTATTCTCAGTAAAGCAGCAAAAAAGAATATATCAATTCACACCTACTTGCTGGATATAAAGTGTTGTCATAGTGATGACATGATTAATGTAAGAACAAGTGCCAATTTCTTCCACGTTAGATAGATTTCTGTGAGAAAAAAACACAATGTATATTTATTACATCTGAATAGTGAAAAAATGTATGCCCATGTAATTAGGTTGGATTTTGAAAATAAATATGTTGGCATATTAAAGCTTAATAAATCAATAGTTACATAACTTCTTTCTCACTGAGAATGTGGTGTTCACTTCAAGCACCACTTAACTACTATAAACAGTTAAATGTTTAAAAAGTAGATACTGATTAACATTTATTACTGACAAATTGGAAAAATACCACAAAGTAAAACAAAAGAGGAAAAATATCACAAATATTCTTACAAGTCAAACATTGCAACTATTTACATTCTGGATTATTTCCTTTCAGGTTTTTTTTCCATTGCAGATTCTTAGTTTGGGTTATAAGATACATGCAGTTTTAGTTTTCACTTTGCTTTTTGAAGTAATAATTACCTTTCTAGACTTGAAGGCATTGTACATTTCTCATTTAAAGCAGTGGGTCAAGACTTCCAGTCAAGATGGAGGCACAGGTAAATATACTTCACCTCCTTGCACAACTACAGCAAAAAATTACAACTAGACTACAAAAAATTATCACCCAGTATTGTCAGAAAATCTAGCTGTATGGAAATCCAACAACCAAGGATTTAAAGAAGCCATATTTATCCAGACAGATAGGAGGGATGGAGATGCCTAGAAGGATGCAGGGGTAGAGAGGCAGGGAGACCCCAGAACAGGTGGTCCCACATCCATGTGTGCTGGGTAAAAATCAGGAGGGATACCTCAGGGGCAAGGATCCTAGCCCCAGATCAGACCACCCAACCAAGAGTTCCAGCCCCAGGAAGATAAGTTCCCATAACTTCTGGCTGTAAAAACCAGTGGGGTTTGGGGTGGCAGAAAAACTGTGCAAGTCTCAGGAGACTCCTTTAAAAAAGCCTGCAATGGATTTAGGACTTACACAGACTCACCAGCTCTAGGATTCAGCACCAGGGCAATAAATAGCTGGAGGGGCACCAGTGACATGCTGGGAAAAAGTGAAGTGACTGGCAGCAGGGTGAGTCCTGAGAGACAGCTTCCTCCCAGTCAAAACTCCAGAGGCCAAGCAGCCACACTGTACCCTCTATAGGCCCTCCCACACAGAGCAGTCACATGGGTTGCACAGGCCTGGCAAATGCCTAAGGCTCCACCCCATACAACTTAGGGGTGTGCTTTTCTATAATAGGCCATGAATGGGTGTTCATCAGTGTGAATTATAATTATTGTAACCTATATAATCTCAATGTTATACCTAATTCTCTACTTCTTATTAAATTTTGAAATGTTGAAAACATTCATATACTTTTAGATATATCCTATTCAGTAATGCACACTTTCCCATGAGCTAATCTCTGAAAATATCTAAAATTATTTTCTTTCCTCTGTATCAAATAAATATTGTTGCAATATTGATATTTCATTGGAAGAAAAATCTGAGTCATTATATTTTATTTACTACCGTTAGTCAACCCCCTAAGGTGGGTAGGTGAGAAATATTTTTAATAAAACTGCTAAGATGTTACATTAAAAAAAAAAAAGTTAACTGCATTCATACAACACAAGAAATAACCTGGAAAGGAAATCATGGAAAGAACTCTGTTTACATTACCATCAAAAGGAATTAAATACTTAGGAATTAACCAAAGAAATTAATGCCTTGTACAACAAAAACCAAAACGCACTCCTAAAGAAATTAAAGAAAATATAAATAAATGGAAACATATCATGTTCATGGATTGGAAGACTATTAACATGTCAATATATTAACAAAAGCAATCTACAGATTCAATGCAATCCAAATCAAAATCTCATGATGGTCTTTGCAGAAATACAAAAAAAAAAAAACAACCTAAAATTTCTAAGGGACCTCAACGGACCCCAAAAGACCAAAACAATCCTAAAAGAAAATGGATAAAATGGAGGACTGACAATTCCTGATTCTATCTTAGTGAAAAGCAACATTAATTAACCGGCATATAAGACAGACATGTAGACCATGGTATAGAATAGAGGTAAATCCTCACTTACATGGTCAAAGAATTTTTGGCAAGGGTGACAAGACCATTCATTGGGAAAGACAATCATTACAAAAATGGTGCTGGAAAAACTGGTTATTCAAATTCAAAGAATGAAGTCATACCCTTACTTTATACCATATACAAAAATTAACTCCAAATTGATCAAGGATCTAAAGTGTGAGACCTAAACCAGTAAAAGTCTTAGAAGAAAACAGGATGAAAGTTTCATGACATTTGATTTGGTAATGACATTGGGTTTGCATATAACACCAGACGTTTAGGAAACAATAACAACACTTCATGAAAATTTTAAATTTTTGTGCATCAAAAAACACTACCAAAAAGGTAACCCACAGAATGGGAAAAAATATCTGCAAATCATATATCTGATATCCAGATTATATAGAGAACTCCTAAAACTCAACATCAAAAAAATAATCAGCCCATACAACAAAATTTAATTTAAAAAAATTATAATCAGCCCAATTCAAAACTGGGCAAAAGACTTGAATAGAAATTTCTCCAAAGAAAATAAATGAACATAAAAAGATGTTCAACATCATTAATCATTAGGGAAGTGTAAATCAAAACTACAATAAGATACCACCTCATATCCATTAGAATGGCCATTAGGGAAACAACAGATAACAACAAAATGTGGAGAAACTATAACCACTGTGCATTGCTGATGAAATGTAAAATGGTGCAGCCACCACTTGGAAAACAGTATGGAGTTCCTCAAAAAATTAAAACTACAATTATCACAGGATCTAGCAATTCCGCTTCTCAATATATACCCAAAAGAACAAAAACAGGATTTTAGAGACCCTGATCACAGCAGCATTATTCATAATAGATAAAATACAGAAGCAATCCAAATGCCATCCAAGAAGGAATGAATAAGCAAAATGAGATATATACATATAGGGTCAATGTTAGCCAGCCCTAAAGATACTCTACAACATGCTAAAACATGAAAGAACCTTAAGAATGCTATGCTAAGTTAAGCAAGATAGTATCCAAAAGACAAATACTGTATGATTTCACCTATAGGTCAAAATCATAGAGACAGAAAATAGAAGGGTAGTTGCCAGGGAATAGGAGGAGAGATGAAAGGGGAATTATTTTTTAATGGTATAGAGTTTCAGTTATTCAAGATTAAAAGAATTATGAGAATATTTGGTGGTAACAGTTGCAAAAAAAACTTATATGTATTTAATAATACTGAACTGTACACTTAAAATTGGTTACGATGGCGAGTTTTGTTATGTGTATTTTACTACAATAAACAAGTGAAAAAACACGTAAGCAGAAAAAAATGAAACATCAAGAAAAATATGCCACAAGCACCTGGTAGGGGGGAAAATGCCTCTGCAAGACTTCAATAATGGATGATTAGCACCAATCTTCCCTTTAAAAACAGATAAAACATTTTTAAAAAACAGATTTCAAGGCATCAAAAACTAACAAGGCAGTGAAAAATTACAAAGCTAAGATGCAAAAAAACAAACCCATAAAGAGAAGAGAACTGCATTTAGGTTTATTTATGCCTTCATGACTCTGCCTTTTCAGACAGAGGTAGAAGAAACAATAAAAAGCCGATGAGTGATGTTGAGTCCCATAGTAAGGGGATAAAAAATGAAATAGACAACTCCAATGAATGGTTTCTAAGGCTGTGGTCTGAGATTCCAAAATAACATTACTCAAGAAGGGTGAAAAGAAAACAGATCAGTATTCAGTGAAACAAGTCCAAATCTCAAGCACTGACTGCATAAGGGGAATCTGAATGTTACAAAAGCTAATATAAGTCATCTCTGAAGAGAGGTAGAATCATGTTAGGCCTGAAATTATCTCCACAATTTTTCTAAAGCAATGCAAAGCACTCAGTCAAAAATAACTACAGGTAACCCCCATATAACAAGGTACTTCTATACCACAGTTTCACTCTAACATGGTTCAAGAATAGGGGAAAACCCTCATACAACAAGGCATCCTATAGCCCTGGCTGGTGGCACAGTGGATAGGCACCAGCCTGTGAGCCCAAAGGTTGTTGGTTCGATTTCTAGTCAGGGCATATGACCAGGTTGCAAGCCAAGTCTCCAGCCAGGTCCGTAGCTGGAGGCAGGTGAAAGGCACCATACACTGATGTTTCTTTCCACTTCTTCCTACCTCCCTGCCCTTCTCGCTAAAAATAATGAATGAAATCTTTAAAATTAAATAAATAAATATTTAAAATGAATACTGTAAAACAAAACAAAACAAAACAAAAACAAGGCATCCTAGAACATGGTTTCACTCTAACCCAGTTTGAGAATTAGAGAAATCCTTGAACAACACAGAGCATAATAAGAGCTTGTAAGAATAAAGAATATTTCATTCAAAATTAGGGAAGTTCCTGAACAATATGGAATGTAATTAAGAGCTTTAAGAGCAAAAGATATATCATTTGAAATTAACAAAATTTATAAAGATCTCTCAGCTAAAAGCAAGCAATCTAAAATAACAATTTTTTTTTGCAAACTGTACAGAAGTCAAGATAATGCTGAATAAAGTTCAGATCAGATAAAGATATCCTGTCAAAGAGAAAACACCCTCAGTTAATAGTACTTACCAGCTATGATGAAGAAAACATTATTTAATACATATTAATGTTATATTTTTGGTGAAAATTATTTTAATAAAAATATTTCTAATTATAAAAACAGTATGTTTTCAAAATTTTGGGAACCTAACCCCCTTTTTTGTACTAGTTCTTTGTTTTGTATAACATGAATTCGCTTAACATAGCATTTTTAGGAATCTAACAACCGTGTTATATGGGGGTTACCTGTATTTAGTTCAGAAGGCAACACAAGTCTGAAAATCAAAATAAATAAAACAAAATTAAGTGAAAGTGGAAAAGTAAAAAGAAAAAAAAAAAGAGAAAAGCTAGATGTAAAAGAATAAAAATTATTTGAGCAATTCCATTTATAGGAAGTTAAAAATCAGATAAAATTAAATGTCAGAATAATAGTTAACTTTGTAGAGTGGTGAGGGGTAGCACTGAAGAGGACATAGAATGGGCTCCTGGAGTACCAAGAATGCCCTATTTCTTGAGTGGTGACTAGTGTATTCAATTTATAATTTATTTAGCTGTACCTTTGTGATCTGATGACTTTATGCACATTATATTTCAATAAAAATAGTTCTATACCAAGTATAAGGCACTAAAAGTGTTTTCCCTGAATTCAGGCAATAAGAGGGTACAGTGTCTGTAATGAATTTAAAGATAATAATAAAACTGATGAAAAACCAGTCTACATGTTTTAGAATCACAAAGTGTCAGTGACTAGCAACTACTGAACATTAAATTTATCATCAGAGATTATACCATACCAAAAAAAAAATTTTCAACCAAAAAAAATGTGTTGAAAATTCTAGTGCTTCCCTCTATTACCAAGAGCTAAACATACTGAATTTAAAACAATTATTTTATCTACAGGATTTCTGACTTCAATAAAACTGTACTAGGTGCTTAACAAGAGAAAATATAGCAAATCAACTATCACAGTGGCCAACACATGTATTGCCACCTCAGTAAATTCTTTTCTCTCAACTCTTATAATTTTTGCATTGCATTTCTAAATTGTAAAGATAAAAAAAGAACACAAAATCAAAACATGCCTAAGGTTCCTAGAAGGCCTAAATTAGGGGAGAAATGTTTTATGAATTTTTGCTTACTCTTTCTATGATTCCTACAATCAAAGGTACGGAACAATTTAGTAAAAGGGAAATAAGAGGTAATTGAAGTCCCTATCTGTCCACTGATTACTATAAAATAATTATAAAACAAATAGTATATACAACAGGACATGCCTTACAGATTTTTAAGGACACATAGATCAATGAAAGAGAATAGAGAGCCCAGAAATAAATCCACATCTTCATGGTCAATTAATATTTGACAAAGAACGCAACAGCACACAATGGAATAAAAAGTATCTTCATAAATAGTGTGGGAAGCCCTGGCTGATGGCACAATGGACAAGGTGCCAACCTGTGAACCCAAAGGTCACTGGTTCGATTCCCCAGCCAATACATATAATCAGGCTGGGGCTATACCTGAAGAATCCCGAAACACCCATTTCAAAAGAACCAATGCACTGCAATGTTCATATTGGCACTAATAGCCAAGTGCTGGAAAAAGCCTAAGTGCCCATCAGTAGATGCATGGATCAAAATATTATGGTTACATATCTCTCTCCCTTCCACTCTCTCTAAAAAATTTTTAAATTTTTTAAATAATAAATGTAATTAAATTTTTAAAAATTGTTGTTACATCTACATAATGGAATACTATGGAGCAGAAAGAAAGAAGGAATTCCTACCATTTGGGATGGCATGGACAGAACTGAAGACTATTATGCTAAGTGAAAACCAGTTGGTGAAAAGACAAATACCATATGATCGCACTTATAAGAGGAATCTAATGAACAAAGTAAGCTAATGAACACAATAGAAACAGAGAGATGGAAACATGGAACATACTGACAATGGCCAGAAGGAAGGTAAAAGAGGGCTAATGGTGGAAAGAAGGGGAAGGGATCAATATTTGAATGACCCGTGGTCAAGGACAACAGTATGGGGACTGACTGTGGGAGCTGGGGTTGGGCTGGGTAGAGGAGAGCTAAAGGGGAAAAACTGGGACAACTGTAATATCATAAACAATAAAACATTTTATTAATAAAAATTTTTAAATATTTTAAAAGAGATATGTGATGGACCAACTCAACAGTTCTTAAATTCTGATATGCAGATTAACATGGAATTTGTGAAAAATCAAAATGCCTGAGCTCTTTTGAATCAGAAATTCTGTAAATAAGGATCAAGCTCTGTGTTTCTATTACGTTTCCCAGTTGATCCTTATGCATACCAAAATTTAAGAACCATAGACCTAATTATTGATAAACCTGGAATAATCTAAGCTATAGAATAATTATATCTTCTTGGTATAGATAAAATAAAACATTAGAAAAACACATTTCAAAAATGATAATGCACGGTACTAAAAATGTCTATAGATGGGCACTACACAGAAAACAGCAGTGCAATAACTCTTGGTTAGGAAACTCCTGGACATTGTCTTTATTCTCAAACGATTTTTAAAAGATCTTGGCTGAATTTCTCTATAACTTAGTACAGTAACTAAAAGGGGTTCCAATATAATAACAAAACACAAGCCTACTGCAAAAGATATATTCATTCTTTAATGCTATGTATGAAAATACCACCAACAGCCATCAATAAATGCATTACCATTTTGGTAACATTTACTTAAAAGAAATTACTAGTTTATTTTTATCAGATACCTGCAAAGAACAATGAAGAATTTAACAAGCAAAATTGATAAGGCTTGCTGTTGTTCCTCTAACCCATCTGCCATTTTCTGAACACAGTGTAGTAGTTGGATCCTCAGAACCTGCAGAATATTGTCAGGAAGCAGAGATATTCCTGGAGGCACGTCATCTACCCTACAAATAAGGGGAACAAAGTAAAAAGGCTGTTTAAATAAATACAGTTAGAAAACGTTTCACACTTTACAGAGGAATTGCATTTTCAGCTCAAATAGTAAAGTTCTTTTATTCCAGATACTGCACCTTTCTTTTCTGTAAGACACCACCAGATGACAAGTGACACTTTAGACATTTATTTTTATTTTATTTTTAATTTTAATTTAATTTTTTTTTAAGATTTTATTCATTATTTCCAGAGAGAAAGGAAAGGACAGAGGCAGAGAGGGAGAAAAACATCAATGTATGGTTGCCTTTTACCTGCCTCCAGCTATGGACCTGGCTGGGGACCTGACTTGCAACCTGGTTATGTGCCCTGGCTGGGGAATTGAACCAGTGACCTTTAGGTTCGCTGGCCAGCGCCTTATCCACTGTGCTACCAGCCAGGGCTGTAGAGGATTTTTAGAGGAGTGGTTAGCTTTATTTCAAAGGAGGCTTACTGAAAAGAGCTAAAGGCTTTTTATATTTTCAATTGTGCTATTTTTAAAGAAAATGTTTAGAATATAAATTAGTTCTAACATAAGTGTGTATGTATGATACCATTTCTAAAAAAAAAAATAACTATCAAATAGAAATGAAGTACCTATACTAAACAGTATTCACCTACCTATAGGTTATCCCAAGCCATGTGATCAGAAGAGGGAGAGAAGATAACCAGCAAAAGGAATGCAAAAAGATAAAGAGGTGAATGTAGAACCTCAAGTATGAGCATCAATAGATGTTTTTTAAGTAGTATTTCAATATTTTCAACAACTGGTTTTTGCATAAGAAGACAGTAGTGTTCACCCTGGCCAGGCAGCTCAGTTCTTCAGGGTACTATCCTGGTACCCAAAGGCTGCAGGTTCCATCCCTGGTCACAGACCAACCAATGAATGCATGAATGGGTAGAACAACCAGTCAAGGGTTCTCTCTCCCTTTCTCTCTCTTTCTAAAATCAGTGTTGTTGTTTTTTTTAATTGAAAAAAAAAAAAAAGACTGTATTGTCCTTTAAGGGTAAAAGCCAACACCCAAAGCTCAAAGAGTTTCCTTATTTGAACACACTGATGTTCAGGGAAGGCAACATGCCAACTCCATAGGCACAAAGTATGGAAGCCCTGCATCAACACCCTTCTAGGTTCCATTCTACTTGAATTCTAATGATAAAATCGTATCCACAAGTATAACACTTTCATTGAGTTCAGTGAGTCGTTCTAACAAATTACTGAACCTGAAGGAGTAATGAGAACCCTCACATGTACAGCTGCTTAATAAGAAGCATACCTGGCTCCCAAGACTTGCAAACAATGTTTGAAGTAAGGGTAGGCTTATGGAGGACTTTGACCTTAAGTTGTAGGTGCTGTCACTAACTCCAGGCAGTGTCAGAAGTGAAGTGAATTGCAGGACACTCAGTTGCCAGGGACTGACCAAAGTAGAAAAGGGCCTTCTAGAAGCCAATTTGTATCAGCAAAAAGACTGCTGTGATCAATTAGCAATGTCTGCCATGAAAGCAGGGTTATAAAGGAGTTCCATGTGCATTACATAATTGTTATCCTTGTATATGTCATCAATTAAGTCTTTGTGCCAGAAATTAACAAACTCACCCAACTTAAGATTATTAAGTGTTTCTACATACCTAGTAGGCAGCTTTTCAAAGTCAACATCTAAGAACTGTTCATAGCTAGAAACAAAATTGTCCAGCCACAGCTTCAGGTAATCTGGATCTTTCTGAAATAAGAAAACCATTAGAGTATTAAGTACAACTGTCAGAAAAAAAAGAAAAAAATAAAAATAAAAAGCTTTTCCTCCTATTAAGCAAATATAAATTGATAAATCTAAGGAAATAGAATGAAATTTCAAAGTGATACTGAGGAAGACATATGTTCTAAATATAGTCAAACCTTTGTTCTCTAACAATCTGGTTAGTGACCAAGTTGTTCACCAAAAAAAAAAAAAAAAAAAGTCTCAGTTGCCCTAACTAGTGTGGCTCAGTGGGTTGGGCATTGTCCTAAAAGAAAACGTCACTGGCTGGATTCCCATTAGGTCGCATGCCTGAGATGCAGGCTCCGTCTAGTAGGGACATTGTACAAGAGGCAAATGATGGATGTTTCTCTCTCACATCGAAGTCTCTCTCCGTTTCTCCCTCTCTTACCCTCTTCTCAAAATAAATTTAAAAAAAATGTTAAAGTCTCAGTTATTGCCCTGGCCAGCATAGCTCAGTGGATAGAGCGCTGGCCTGCAAACCAAGGGGTTGAGGTTTGATTCCCAGTCAGGGCACATGCCTGGGTTGCAGCCCAGAGGCAACCCCACACTGATGTTTCTCACCCTCCCTTTCTCCCTCCCTTCTCTTCTCTCTAAAAAAGGAATAAATAAAATCTAAAAAAAATTTAAAAAAAAAGTCTCAGTTATCTAACAAAATTTGGGGTCTCAATTCTCTACCTGACCAGCTCTTTCATGCTGATACCTGTATGATCAGTCATGCATCTTTCAGGCGACAAAGGAGATTCTGTTTTGGAACAAATTACTTCTCCCAACATTTTTCTGGAACAAATCCAGTTTCAAGAATCTAGGTGCCACTGTCCAGTGAACCTTCAAATGTCTATTCATGACACTCACACAAAGAGGTACAATCTTAACAATATCCCGTAAGACTCTAAACAATTTGCCCTCTTCTTTCTCTGTAACTTTATCCATCATTACCCTATACCACACTGGCTTGCTGGCTATTACTGGAACGTGCCTGACATGCCTCAACCTTCAATCTTAAGGCCTTTGTAATGGCTGTTTTCTGTACCCAGAATACTCTTCCACCAGACAGCTAAATGTCTAACTCCCTTATCTTCGGGTCATTCTGCAAAGGCCATATTCTCAACAGAGCCTAATTTTACCATCTTTTCTTACAATTGCATACCTTCTTACTCACCTTTATCTTACTCTATTCTGTTGCCCCACCTCATATTTCTCTCACATTCTAACATACTCTATAATTTACTTAATTATTAATTTGTCTGTCATTTCCCCTAAAATGTAGGTTTCAAGTGTAGGGCTATCTAAAGGTTCACCATGAGTGACTTCTTTTTACTATTGGATAACAAGTGCCTAAAATAGTGCCTAGCATTGACCAGGTGCTCAATAAATATTTGTTAAGCGAATGGATGAGAAATACAAATTGCATAAATAGAATCAAATTGAAAATGTATCATTAACCTAAACATAATAATGAAAACTAAAGTCATCTGAAAGAAAATATCAGAGTATTTTGCATCCCAGGGGATAGATAAAGGTTTCTTAGCTGGGACACAAAAATCACAAATCAAAAAAAGAAATATATTATCATTGTTTTAATCAAAATTTTAAAAACTTCTGCTCATCAAAAAACATCACTGGGAAAGTAAAAAGGACATATATCAGCTGAAAAAATTCTCAGTATATATATTCAACAAAGAACTTGTACCAAGAACATACAAACCAATACCTCAATTTAAAAATGAGCAAAAAACTAAAAACACTTTACCAAAAGAGATACACAAATAGCCCTGGCCATGCAGCTCAGCTGGTTAGAGCATCGTCTGGATATGCTAAAGTTGCCAGTTCAATTCCCAGTCAGGGCACATACAAGAATCAACCAATGAATGCAAAAATAAGTAGAACAACAACAAATCGATCTCTAAAATCAGTAAGTAATAGTAATAATAATAATAAAAGGGGGATACACAAATGCCTAAATAGTTCACAAAAGCATGTTCAACATCGTTATTCAGGAAAATGCAAATTAAAATCAAATAAAACATCAATTCTTCACCACTAGAATGGCTAAAATTAGAGACTAACCATACCAAGTATAAGTAAAAAGTAACCATACCAAGTATAAATAGAGGTACTGGGACTCACGTTTGTGGTGGAAGTATAAAATAATAGAATCACTTCAAAAATAATTTAGCATTTCTTTTAAAGGAAATATACATTTACCACATGGCTCATCTATTTCTCCTGAGAGAAGTGAAAATGTACCCACCAAAAACTTGTTAAAAATGTTCTTGGAATGTTAAGACTAGAAACCATAAAAATCCTAGAAGAAAACATAGGCGGTAAAATCTTGGACAATTCTCACAATAATCTTTTTTCTGATATATTGCCTTGGGCAGAAGAAGCAAAAGAAAAGTTAAGCAAATGGGACTACATCAAACTAAAAAGTTTTTGCACAGTAAAGGAAACCACCAACAAAGTGAAAAGACAACCCACTGAATGGGAGAACATATTCACCAGTGATATATCTGATAAGGGGGTAACATCCAAAATTTATAAAGAACATACAACTCAACACTAAAAAAATCCAGTTAAAAAATTGGCAAAGTACCTAAATAGACACTTCTCTAAAGAGGACATACAGATGCCCAATAGACACAGGAAAAGATGTCATTAATCATCAGAGAAATGCAAATTAAAACTACAATGAGATACCACCTAACACCTATCAGAATAGCTATCATCACTAAATTAACAAACAACAAGTGCTGGTGAGGATGTGGAGAAAAGGGAATCTCAGGCACTGTTGGTGGGAATGCAGACTGGTGCCGCCACTGTGGAAAGCAGTATGCAGTTTCCTCAAAAAAGTAAAAATTGGAACTACCTTATGACCCAGCAATTCCACATCTGGGAATATATCCAAAGAAACATAAAACTCTAATTTGAAAGGGTATATGCACCCCTATGTTCACTGCAGCACTATTTACAATAGCTAAGATTTGGAAGCAGCCCAAGCATCCGTCAGTAGATGACAGGACAAAAATGCTGTGACACATTTACATAATGGGATACTACTATTCAACCATGTAAAAAAAAATAAAAAAGAAATCTTACCCTTTGCAACAGCATAGACAGACCTGGAGAGCATTATGCTAAGTGAAATAGCCACTCAGAGGAAGACAAGTACCATATGATTTCACTTTTATGGAGCAAATGAACATGGAATCTAATGAACAAAATAAACTAACAAACAAAATAGAAACAGACTCATAGAGAGAGAACAGACTGACAATGTCAAGGGGAAGGAGGGTTATGGGCTGGGTGAAAAAGGCTGAAGGGATTAAAGCAAAAAGAGAAAATCCTCATAAAACACAGACCACAGTATGGTGATTACCAGAGGGAAATGGGGGTGGCAGGGGATAGAGGAGCACAAGGAGGAGGGAAATGGGGGTGGCAGGAGAGAGAGGAGCACAAGGAGGAATGAGTGGGGATGGAAAGAGACCTAGAATGTTGAGCACACAATACAGTATGCAAATGATGTATCGTAGAACTGTACACCTAAAACCTATAAAATTTTATTAACATTAGCCCAATAAATTTGTTAAGAAAAAGTCATAGTACTCTAAAAAATGTTCATAGAATTATTTTTAATAGCCAAAAGCTATAAACAAACCACAATTCTATCAACAGGTTAACTGATTAAAAGTTGTGCTATATTCATGTCACACAGTGGTTGCTATTCCCTAATAATGAATTACTGATTCAACAAACAAAAATTTTAAAAACATGTTCAGCAAAAGCTGACAAGGCATTCAAGTATATACGCCGCATAATTTCATTTATACAAAGTTCTAGAGTTGGGTGACAGAAATTACATCATTAGCTGTGTTTCAGAACACTGACTACAAAGGAACACAAAGTATACTTTCCTCAGAGATAGAAATTTTCTATTTTTCTGATTAGGGTAGTAAGTACATTAATGTGTGCTTGTATCAACACTCATCAAATTTGACCATTACAATCTGCATTTGTGGGAAGTTGCATCTCAGAGCTGATTTGAAAAAAAATGACTCATGAGACAATTGTTTAAATATAATTGGGTTATTAATGATGTTCAAATTTGTTTCCTACACCTCAACACTTCTTTAGTTGATTTCAAAATTATAGAAAAGAATCTGTTAGTCATTAGTTATTTCCCTAAAATAAAAGCATTACACTACAAATCAGAATTCCTAAAAGAATGTTCTCAGAATATGCAGACTGCTGACCTTTTGTATATTTGTTTTTCTATTAATACACTGTTCCAAAATCAGATCATAAAATGCCACTATCTACATCATCACTGAAAAGATGGAAATGTTTCAGAAAAAGAACTATCTCGTGAGAAATTTTCTCAAGGATTTCATTACTTGTTTTTCATTTCCAACTAGCATGTCATTCATACATTCATTCATTCATTCATTCATCCATTCAAGATAGGGCTCCAGAAATAGAAGTAGCTGGAGTTTCCCTTATCCTTGGTCTTTTTAATAAAGCAGAGGACTGTCTCTTTGTAAAAGTTAGAAACAAAATAGTCTCATAATGCCGTAAAGAATTAATGCATTACTCCTCATATTTAGGAACTCTACAGTATCTGGTTCAAAGTCTAAAGGTTAGAGAACTACCAAGTGTTTCGCAAGTACACAGCTCTCCTAGGAAGTTGAGCAACCATAAGGAAAGAAATGGTGCTTAAATTTGTAAATGTTTCATTTAGTGAGAAGTAAAGCCATTTGTTTTTGGAGCACCTGCCGTATGCTAAGTACTAGAGCAAACATTAAAGTGTCTCTCTCTCTCTCTCTCCATATATATATATATATATATATATATATATTCCAATTTGTTCTTACAACTATCCAGAGGTTTCATTTTCCCCCATTTTAAAAGTCAGGAAAGGGAGGTTCTAAGGATATGTATAACTTGGCCACAGTAACACAGTTAATAATCAACAGTGCTGGGTTTAAAATGAAATATGTGAATCCAACTGTATTCTTCCCACTGCACTACCCTGTCTTTGAACTATGAGCAGGAATAAAATATACAGTGCAGTGAGCAAAAAGAGTTTAGTCAGAATCAATAAACTCAAGGCCATAAACAATTTAACACATAAATCATCTATGTTCCACAGAGCCTGTATAAAGCCTTTGAGGTTCTATATAACTGCCAAAGACCATAAAAGTGAGTATCTCCACACAACCAGAAACTAACTCAATCTCAAGCTTTGTCACTTTCATGGTTAAGAAGAGTTTGGTATGTTGAAAACATCACAGGATGATCTATCTCCACATGTGTACAATATTAATTAACACGGCACATAAATTTATTTAAAGTACTGCAGGAGGATTGGGGCAAAATTATGTGGACAATAAATCCCTGCTCTGTCACTTTCATGAATAAGTCACCCTATAGGACTGCTCATCAGTTTCTTCCTCTGTAAGAATGAAGATAACGATAGTGCCTTTCTTTACAGGGCTACTGTGAAAATTAAGTAACATAAAATGTGTCAAAGGCTTAGTATATGCTCAATAAGTATTAATCAGTATTATTTTTATAACTGTATGCCAAAATTAGAAAACTCCCACAAAATAAAAATGTTCCATGCTACACATAAACACGTTTAAATATTTTATGATCCAGCTTGCCACATGACTTTAATTATATTCTTTTTCTTTCAAATCTTTTTTGCATTACTATCTGTGCCACTCCATGTTTTTCATCTGTGAAATGAAGATAACATTTCCTACCTTATAGGGTTGAGAGCACTCCATGATATAAATAATAAATTAAAGGACTGATATTTAGCAAATGCTCAAAACATGTTGGCTACCATTATTAAAGCACAGACTCTGCTATTAAAATGGTCATGGTCCAATAATAAAATAAGCAATTATAAAATCAACTTTATTGATTTTATACTCAAATATTCACCCAATCATTTGCCATTGTTTTAAGATAAATACACTCTTTCATCTGAACTGTTACGTAGCTTCCTCCTGGTCTCTGTAGCTTCAATTTCTCCCACCTATACATACATACCTACTAATCAGACTTGTTAAATTAAAATCTAATTATCTCTTCTCTCCTGTTCAAATACCTGCAATGACTCCCCATTTCATTTCATAAAATGAAATCTAAGCACTTAGAGATGTGCTGTCCAATACAGTGATCACCGGTCACTTAACACCTTACTTCCTCTCCACAATAATATGTGGGTTACAGTATTCCTTAAAATTTTATAACTATAAACTTTTAGATACATGTACATATTTCAACTGACTTACATGAGTTGGATTTTAAAAGTTCATTTAAGTGAATTATACAAAGTGGGGCAAAGCAGGTTTACAGTTGTTCATTCGGAAAATAAAACAATAAATAATACAAAAATAAACTGCTTCTCATACTAACTGTAAACCAACGATTGCCCCACCCATATTCATAATGCTTTTTCTAACATCATACCAGAAGATAAATTCCCCCTATAGAAACTATTGTTAATGGTGATTACTCTTTAAGGCCAGCTCTCAAGTTTTTCTAACAGAACCTAATTACACTTAATGAGTATAGACCAAGGACAGTGCCAAACTGTGGATATGAAGACAAATAAAACAATTATTATGTCAGGTATACCTCAATTTAAAAAACCAAACACAACCTTGCCCTCAAAGTGTTTTTTTTTCTCCACAGAAAAAGGTAGACATAACATTGTAAATTGGTTAGCCACTATGGAAAACAGTATAAAGGTTCATCAAAATTTTAAAATAGAACTACTGTATAATCGAGCAATTCCATTTCTCAGCAGTTATCCAAAGAAATCTAAAACACTAATTCAAAAGATACATGCACCCCTATGTTCACTTCAACATTACAAGAGCCAGTTATTAAAACGGTCATTGGAATGTAAAGTATAGTACAGGGAATACAGTCATTAACACTGTTGATTACTAAGTATGGTGTCAAATGGGTATTAGACTTATCAGGGTGATCATTTACATAAGTGTCTAATCAGTATGTTGTATACCTACATTAACATAATATTATAGGTCTACAATTAACAATTAACCGAACAATAAATTTTTAAGAGGCATAAACAAGTGCAAAACAATATAAGAAAAGTGATGTTTTAAAATACAGGTAATTGAGTATGAGAAGCATTCAAAGTTTTCATAGATCATAAGCAGATATTCTCAAGGAGGAAGGAGAAAAGAGAGGAATTCCAGATAGACAGCAAGATACGTTCAACAATGTATAATATTTGATATTGTTCTACTGTGGAAATAACACAAAGCAGTGGGACAGATACCTAAAATTATAAGATTTAAGAAGTCAGCATTTCTTAAGCGAGTACTTAGGTATACTGGGATCAGAATACATGATTTGAAAAGTTTTATAAAAGTAAAGATGACTACGCTTAATCAAGTTTGAGATGCACTTATTAAGCAAAGTTAAATGAGATTTTTTTTTAAAAGATTTTATTCATTATTCTTAGAGAGAAGGGCAGGGAGGGAGGAAGAAAGGGAGAGAAACATCAATGTATGGTTGCCTTTCACCTGCCTCCAGCTATGGACCTGGCTGGAGACCTGGCTTGCAACCTGGTTTTGTGCCCTGACTGGGAATCAAACCAGAGATTTTTGGGTTCGCAGGCTGGCGCCTTATCCACTGTGCCACCAGCCAGGGCAGGTTTTTAATATATGATCTTTGAGATGAAATGTGCCTTGTGCAAGCACCAGCCTGGGAACTGAAAGGTCACTGGTTTGATTCCCAGTCAGGGCACATGCCTGAATTGTGGGCTAGGTCCCATGATGTTTCTTTCCCTCTCTCACTCCTTCTCTTCTCTATCTAAAAATTAATTAACTAAATTGTTGCCCTGACTGGTGTGGTGAAAGGCAACCATTCATTGATATTTCTCTCCGTCTTTCTCCCCTACTTCCCCTCTCTTTAAAAATAATAAAATCTTAAAAAATGTATTTGTGGATGGCATTAGAAGAGATGAATAGATATGAACTTTCTAAAACAAATATAACAAGACTTACCTGCCTCAATTTCATTAGTTTTATCAAAAAACAACTTTTTATTTGATCCTTTCCATATGTTCATTCCATTGATTTCTACTCTAAAAGCATTTTATTAAAATTTAAAATGTACATAAAAGTAGAGAGAATGGTATAATGACTCCGCTCCAACAATGATCAAACCACATGTAATCCATCTTCTTCCACATACATCCCCATTCTCAACTGGGATATCATATCATTTCATCCACAAATATTTCAATACATATCCCTATAAGATCTTTTTAAAGTATGACAATACCCTGGCTGGTGGCACAGTGGATAAGGTGCCGACCTGCAAACCCAAAGGTCGTTGGTTTGATTCCCTAGCCCAGGCACACAATGAGGTTGCAAGCCAGGTCTCCAGTCAGGTCCGTGGCCGGAGGCAGGTGAAAGGCAACCACACATTGATGTCTCTCTCTACCTCTCTGGCTCTCTCCCTTTCCTTCTCTCTAAAAACAATAAATAAAATCTTTCCAAAATATTAAATATAAAAATCTTTAAAAAATAAAATAATAAAATATGACATTATCACATCTACAATATCAGCAGTTCCTAAATATTAGTGTTCACACTTTCCTGATTCACTCATAAATGACTTTGATAAGATCAGGACCCAAATAAAATCCAAAATTACAATTGGTTGATACATCTTTTAAGTCTTTTTAAACCTATTATGTTTCTTTTTTGCCCTATTTGTTGAAGAAACTATGTCATTTGTGGTGTAAATTTCCCATATTAGGGATTTTGTGGACTACATATCCTTATGTCATTTAATATGTTCCTCAGTCTTCCATATTTCCTATAAATCAGATCTAAGACTATAAGATTTTGGTTCTTTTGGCAAAAAATACTACATAGGTATTGTTATATAGGTCCTTCAAAAGGTACATATCTGGTTACCTCTTTTGTGATATTAGAAGCTACTTATCAACAGGTGGGATTGACTTTGGGGGGAATGGGTGGGTGGGGAGGAGGACAGAGGGGAGCAAAAAAGGGATGGATGTAATACAACAACAATGAAATTAAAAAAAAAGAAGAAGAAGCTACTTATCAATATTTCCTAGATCTAATATTTTTATTAATTTTTCCAATATGCCTTAATTTCCTTATGACACCAACATGACCACTAGAAAGATTTGCAAAGAAAAAGCCCATTAATTTACTTTAAATCTTCCAGCTTCTCAAGATTATAGCTAGATTGTGTTTATGCCATTCATCCCAAAATGTTATATAATGGATGATTTATCAATATTAAACATATTCCTTATTACATATCAAGTTTCTTATATACTTCCTGCAACAAAAGAAAAATAAACATGATAAATATAAAATTTTTCATATTAGCCCTGGCTGGTGTGACTCAGTGGATTGAGCACCAGACTGCCAACCAAGGAGTCACCAGTTCGATTCCCAGTCAGAGCACATGCATGAGTTGCAGGCCAGGTCCCCAGGCATGGGTGGGAGAGAGGAAATCACACACTGATGTTTCTCTCCCTTTCTCCCTACCTTCCCCTATCTCTAAATATAAAATAAATCTTTTAAAAAATGTTCTCACATTAGAGGAAAAAAACTCATACATGTCCTTTATTTGGGTTTATCTTGTTCTTGTCTTGTCTTCTTGGATATATCAATAATCTATTCCTGCAAAACAAATTAAACAAATTAACAGCTTTAAACAACCATTACTGTCTTACAGTTTTGTAAGATCGGGAATTCAAAAGCAGCTTAGATGGGCTGTTCTGGCTCACAATTTCTCATAAGCCTATAATGAAAATGTCAATTAAGGCTACAGTCATAGCAAAGCCTGACTGGCCTGAAGGAACTACTTTCAATTTGACTCACACTATAGCTGGCACCATTTCAGTTCTTCACACCATGGGCTCCATTGGGCTGCTAACAACAGCTGGCTTCCCCCAGAGAAATGATCCAAGGTTAAAGAAGGAGTAACTGAGATGAAAATAACACTCTCTTACCCTGAAAATGACTTACTATCATTTTTGCCAAATTCTATTGGTCACACACATGACCTAGTACAATGTGAATACCAGGAAGTGGGGATCTTGAAAACTAGCTACTACAAATGACTAGTTCATTAATTTTTAGGCTTTTTTCTTTTCTTCACTTAAAGCCATTTTTGAAAGTAATGCTATAGCTGCCCTCCCCCTCCCTGTTCTCAAAGGCAGTTATTTTAAATCCTTCAGTTCCAGAAATTTCTAACTTTATTACTTTTTAATGAAAGGTTTACTTGAAAGTATATTCCATGGCTTCCAAACATTTTTAAAAAGATTTTTATTTATTATTTCCAGAGAGAGGGGAAGGGAGAGGCAGAGAGGGAGAGAAACATCAATGTGGGGCTGCCTTGCACCTGCTCCACTGCTGACTGGAGACCTGACTTGCAACCTGGTTATATGCCCTGGCTGGGGAATTGAACCAGCGATCCACTGTGTCACCAGCCAAGGCTCCAAACATGTTAAAACATTCTTTTTCTATCAATTTATTCCTTACCTACATTCTCATCAGAAAACATAATTTATTATGTTTGAAATTTGTTAAAACTCTTTAAGGTATGTGACATCATTTTATAACTACATATGCTTGAAAGGAACATACATTGGATATGATGGTCTACATAAATCCCCTGAATTAAATTTGTCAATCCTATTGTTTAAATATTCTATATATTTACTGAGTTGTGTCTGTTCACTCTATCAATTCCATAGAAAATTGCATTTCTTTACTAAAACATAATTTTTACAAACCAACTACGATCATGTTCATTTTTCTGTTGTTTTGTCAATCTTGTTTAGTTTTCAGGGTGTTATAAGGTACACACAAATTTAAAATTGTTTTATTTTCCTGAACAGAACTATTTTTGTTGCTGAAGAATGGCTTAATTTCATTTTTCACTTTGAAAAAAAATTTCATTTCATTGGAAATTACAGATTAATATTTCTTCTTTAAAGATGTCAATCCATTACCTTTTCCCTGTCCTCATTATTACTGAAAGGTTGGCTATTAATCTGTCATCCCGTAGAAAATACCTTTTTTTCCTCTGGCAGCTTTTAAGATTTTTCTCTTTGGTTTTCTGCAAAAACACTATTGTTTTACTTTCATGTGTCTTGATAATGAAATTTGATTGTTCTCAAGAGTCACAGGACTTTCATCATCCTGGAAAGCTCTCATTATATTCTCTTCAAACATGGACATTTGTTTCATTTTTTCCTCTTCCCTCTAGTCCAATGAAACATGTGTCAAACTTTTTCATACTATTCTCCCCATCTCTTAAACCTTCCTTCAATATTTTCCATTTCTTTGACTTCCTGACATAAAAATTTTTTTTTTTTTAAGATTTAATTTATTATTTTCAGGGAGAGGGGAGGGGAAGGGAGAGAGGCAGAGAGGGAGAGGGACATCAATGTATAGTTGCCTTTCACCTGCCTCTAGCTACAGACCTGGCTGGAAACCTGGCTTGCAACCTGATTATGTGACCTGGCTGAGAACTGAACCAGCAACCTTTGGGTCCACAAGCCAGCAACTTACCCACTGTGCCACCAGCCAGGGCTTATTCTAAGAATCCTCATGATCTCTTCCAATTCTCATTCTCTTCAGCTGTCTTGATATGATTTTCAATTATTACTACCTTATTATTTTCTATTTCTAGACATTTTACTTCTTAAAAACTGGCAGGTCACTTTTATATATTTCTCTGATTCTAGCATATGTTTTTACATTTAGGCAACTTAGAAAGCAAAATGCAGCTTTCATTTGCTCTCAGGCTGCTGTTATGTCATTGCTTGTGCAAAACTGGCAATAGACATGGCTGATGTTCTGTTGCTAGATTTACAGGCAGAGTTGGTACTACATGTTATTTGCTATTTAAAATGTCTTAAATTAACAAGCAAAATAGAACCAGAGGCATGGAAACAAGGAACAGACTGACAGTGTGCAGAGTGGAGAGGGGAGAGGGAGAAAGAGACAAAGGAAGGGACAAGTTCAGTCAAGGAACTAAATGACCCATGCACAAGGACAACATGTGGGAAATGAGTGTGAGAGAGGGGATGGGGAGGGCCGGGCAGGGGAAAGCAATGGGGAAAAATGGGTAAATGTAATACAACAATAAATTAATTTAAAAAAAGAAAGAGAAAGAAATGGTAACATATAAAAATGTCCTAAATTATACTATGATTAGGCAACATGAAATTATTGTGTACGCAGAAAGGCATGAAAGCAGAGCAGCGCTAGGAAGGTAAGTCCCCACAACTTCTGGCTGTAAACACCAGTGGAGGTTGGGGTGGCAGAAGAAGCTACAGGATTCTCTGGAGATGCCTCTCAAGAGTCCTGCAACAGACTTGGGACCTGAACATTATTTTAGACTGTTCCTTTTTCCTCATGTTCCACATCTACACATTTAAGTACTATCAGTTCTACCTTTTATCAGGAAAATTTTAAATTGACCTTCAAAAGGAAAGAATAATAAATTTTCATGCGTCATAACAGCTTTTTACAGTGATAAGCTCAAGTCAAACAACAAACATAATATTCCTTTCTTAAAAGCTACTCCCATGTCTATAGATATTAAATATTCATTTCTTGCTTTCACATCTAACTTCCTAAAATGAAGATATAATTGGTAACCACTACTAGTGAACTGCTAATAATTTTGTTTTATTTTACTTAAAAGTCAAACATTATTTTCCTTATATACAAAGTCATGATTAAGCCATAGAAAATTAAGGGCCACTCCGCATATATCAAGACTTACTAAATGTGGGTTAAATTGTAAGGTTTGATATACAGTATATTAGGGTATCTTTTAAAAAGTTAATTTGGATCATAATCAAAATTGAGTAAATTAGAATTTTCACAGATTTGTCCATTCCATTTTTTCCAAATCCAATACATAGATGTGCTTGCCTTTTTAACTGAATGAAACACCTCTATTTTCTTTAGAAAAGGAAACTTTTCATCTGAAAAAGTTCACTCTGAGCTCACTGAAAAACTATCTATTTCAGTCATATTCCAGATTTAGCAAAACAAAGGGCAACAGCAGGAAATGAAGCATCATCAAGGTCCAAGACAAACTTGGTTTAGAGAGAGAAAAAAAAAAAACCTTGGGCCCTGACTGGTGGCACAGTGGATAAGGCGCCAGCCTGCAAACCCAAAGGTCACTGGTTCGATTCCCCGGCCAGGGCACATAACCAGGTTGCAAGCCAGGTCTCCAGCCAGGTTCATAGCTGGAGGCAGGTAAAAGGCAGCCATACATTGATGTCTCTCTCCCTCTCTGCCTCTCTCCCTTCCCCTCTCTGAAAAATAATAAATAAAAATCTTAAAAAGAAAAAAAAATCTTTAAAAAAATTTTAAAATTAAAAAAAGGAAACCTCAAATCATTAGGATAATTAAGAATTATTCTTGAAAGCAAAGGTACAGATTAAAAATTAAGACTTTCATGAGCATAATTTCAACACTACTGATAAAAGCTAATAAAATATTGCCCTCTATTATTATACAATATAAAAGCAAAATGGAAGTAATCCAGATATATTTTCATGCTCATTTATGTATTTTTAAAATAGCAATGAGCTTACATCTAAAAAGTTTTCATTTTTATATTCTTACCCTATGGTGTATTTAAATACAATCAATTTATTTCTCCACAACTCTGAGAAATAAGCAAAATAGTTATTATTTTCCATTTGACGGATGAGAAAACTGAAAATATAAATTGGGTAACCTGTTTGTCAGGCCTTAAGATCATAACCAGATGTGGACTAATCTTGGTTCTAAATTTGTAGCTTCATAATATCTTTCTGTGTAAATTGAATTACCAAAAAATAAACCAGCTAATGACAAAAATTAACCATGAATTTCAACCCATACTGCCACATTTCAAAATGTCATGCTTTTGAATCACTTTGTATTTTTTTACTTAGTTACTGCATTTGATACTTTCCACTAGACAGAACAAAAATAACTTAATCTTATCAAAGAATTTGATAAGCCTCTCAAGGCTCAGTTTCTCTTCTGCATATTAGTGACCAACTGCAGCATTACCAAAAGGTTAAACATCAAATAAATTCTTATTTCTATCCAAAAAGAGCAGTTGTGGTAGGGGATTTATGATACATATATGTCTTATTTTATGCAATAAATGAATTCTAAAATGTTGTATTAGACCAAAACTATTCTCACCATTCTTTCTCTTACCACAAGCACATTAAATGAATCAATGCCAAAAGATACAATAAGGTGCCTGATACAGATAACATAAACTAAAACCTCTAGATATTAAAAAGTAAATCAATTTGCCTTCTACACCGAAGAAAAACATGCTCTGCCAAGTAGTAACTACTTAACTAAATTCCAGATACATTAAATGTGTTCAAATTAATGTTTAACTTACAAGAATTATACAAAATGTATTATTAATAAAATCTTTGATCCTGGGTGGGGATGACCATTTACAGGCAAGGAAAGTTCAGACTACATAATATGAATTACCTTACACACTGCTGAAAGAACCTGCAGATAGCTGAAATGCTAGGTGATCAGAAATTATCCTGCCTATATTATGTAATAATTATGAGTTTAACAAACAAGCTACCAGATGATGAGTATTTCTAACAATGCAATTAAATCTTATACCAAGCAGGATAAAATAAAAAACTATGTCTAAATAGTTCAGTTAAAAAAAATTATAGCTCCGGCCAGGTGGCTCAGTAGGTTGGAGCTTCATCCCAAACACCAAAAGGTTGCGGGTTTGATTGGTCAGGACATCTACAGGAGACAACCAATCCAATGTTTCTCTGTCTCTGTCTCTGTCTCTGTCTCTCTCTCTCTCTCTAATGCACCAACATGAAGCTAACACAGATATCAACCAACAATAACTCAAAGCCAATTCCATTACGAAATCGGTCTTTGCTTTCAAAATAAAAACTGAAAAGTGTTTTCACCCAAATTCTTTTCAAATATTGAGTTTAATATGTGGGTGCTCATCTGCTAAAACCTGAGATTAGTCATTTATTTTAGTTCTATTTAAAGAACTTTAGTCATAATATTTAAGCTTGCTAATGAACCCAAATAGAAGACATATTTATATATTCTCTATTTGTATTCCTTTGACTAAACAATATTACCCAAGGGTTATTAATAACATACCCACTAAACTTTTATAATGCTCAATGGCAACTTTTAAAATACACTATATACAGTGTGATGGTACCTTAATATTGATCTATTGCTAACACATTGTAGAATACCAGTGCTAAGGTTAGCACTGTGACAAAATAAGGAGATTGTCTTAACATTAATAGCCTGAATCAGGCCTTCAAAAACCTTTCAAATCATCTTCTTTAATCAGGTATGTATACAATGTTTGGTATGAATAACATTCCAACTAGGGCAGTAAAATAGTAGACAATGTTTAAATTTTAATCATTAAAGATCAACCTGATAATCAAGAAAAATTGGTCACCTTGGGAAGATGCTAGTAAGTCAAGTCATTGTAAAAACAAAGAGAAGGCCCTGGCTGGTATGGCTCAGTGGATTGAGCGCAGGCCTGCAAACCGAAGTGCCGCTGGTTTGATTCCCAGTCAAGGCACATGCCTGGGTTGTGGGCCAGGTTCCCAGTTGGGGGAACACAAGAGGCAACGACACATTGACGTTTCTCTTCCTCTCTTTCTCTCTCTCTTCCCCTCTCTCTAGAAATAAATAAATATATATATATATTTTTTAATTTAAAAAACAAAGGTGGCCCTGGCTGGTAGCACAGTGGATAAGGCGCCGGCCTGCGAACCCAAAGGTTACAGGTTCAATTCCCCAGCCAGGGCACATAACAAGGTTGCAAACCAGGTCTCCAGCCAGGTCTGTGCCTGGAGGCAGGTGAAAAGCAACCATACATGGATGTCTCTCTCCCTCTCTGCCTCTCTGCCTCTCTCCCTTCCCCTCTTTCTGAAAATAATGAAATAAGATCTTAAAAAAAAAAAAAAAACAGAAAAATCAAAACATTTATTCTCCCTGCCTTCCCTTTTAAGAACTGTCATCAATTACTGATAAGGGGATATTTCTTGATATATGTTCTACTAATATATGACGAAATGATAGAACAGTTTTGCAAACTCCTAATGAAATAATGCATATAGATAGGCAAAACCCACAGAAAGCCAAGACACTCACAACTTATTCTAGCCTCCCCACACCAAGTGTGAATCAATCAAGCCTCCGGACATTCCAGTTTGCACATACTAACAGAGAGGAACAAATAATTTATATTAAGGGAATTCAGTCAGCAAAACTCAGACTGGGAATAGTTGTTAAAAACTGGTTTCTTCAACATATAGAAGGAATAAAAAGTATGGTGAAGGGCAAGGCATACATTAAAAACTTAACAGATTATTTTTAACAAAATAGGTGCAGGCTTTGTTAAATAGTCAAACGGCAAAAAAATAAAAACATTTATGATACTACCATTAAAGTCTGACTACTGACCAGATATTTGATGATTTAAAGAATTACCATATTGTGATTATGTTTTTAAGAGTCATTCTTATTTCATAAGTATATTTTTAACTCTTTATGGATAAGATCATATATTGTCTGGAATTTTCTTCAAAATAATTCAGGGGTAGAGATAGTATAGTATAGGGTTACAGATGAAACAATTACTGAAAATAAATTGATATTTATTAAAGTAGGGTGACAGATACAAAAGGGTTCACTGTAGTACGTTCTCTATTTGTGCCTGCTTGAAGTTTTTCATAATAAAAGTTAAAAAAAAAAAAGATGAACTAAAAATGTTCTATATGACTATCCACAAAATAAGAACAAAAGAACTCCATGTCCCTCAGAGGTCAAAACAAATGACCTAAAATTGTAATGGTTGAGTTAGACAAATATTCTCCCTGTATATACATACTATTACCTCTTGACAAATGAGAAAACTAAGGGAGGCCCAAAGAAGTAAATCTTGCTCAAGGTCATAAAACAAAACAGCAGCAGAGTCAAAACCAGACTCCATGTTTGCAAGCCCAGTTTGAAGTTAAGTTAAAAGAAGATCTAAGCAATCCTGAAGTAGCCTGAAAGCCCAAAGGTGTAAAAGGTCTTAAAAGTCAGGTGAAAAAAAGAAGTATGATAGCTTTAAGGGCTATCTGCTAGAGTGAGAGCAATAAAGCTAGAGAGAAAGCATAGAGAACTGGGTATTTAGTAGTCATCATCACTAAGGAGATGTGTTAAGTCTACAACATTTATTTGAAAGCTACTAGAATTCAAGGTGTTTGTGGGGAAAAAAGTTGTTGTCTAGCTTTTACTCATGAACTGGTGAAACATAAAATCATTATATTAAATAACAGTTTTTGGAAAACAATTTTAAATCTTAAGTGCACAAGCGATTTAAATCATAAATAAACATAAAAACAGGACTTATCTCCTGTCCAAAATATGCTTCAAAATCTATAAAGGGCCTTCACTATTTATTCAGATTTTAATGAACAGAAGGATTCACATTTACATTAGCTGTCATTAAGAATAAAATTCCATGTATGCCAATGAATCTTACTATCTTTTCAATAAAAGTGTCACGTAAATAAAACATGAACTCAGCCTAGAAACAACATAATTAATTAAATAAGACAATGTAACCCCATTTTCCTTGTCACCCAGAAAAAACAGTAAAACCTAGTAAATTTGATGTATTTTTAAATAAATCATTTTCAAACTACCAGGCATTCATACTTAAATGCATTCTAATTTTTGGCTAACATGTGTTAGTGACTATTTTCAAAAGTGTCTGGTGGGTTGGATATTTTTTATTGGAAGAATGGTCTATTTTTAAAAAGATATTTCTGGCATTAAATTACAGACTAAAAGCTATTTTTAAAACCATATTAAACATTTCGAAGTATACCTCTCCTTCCTTAACTGTAAGAAATACCAAACCAGAAAGTCAAAGAAAATTCCAATGTGACCTCTAAAATGTAGTATTACAGATAACTGAGATTATTTGTTAAAGAATAACTTGTTCTTTAAAGAGCTGAAAGTATACAAAAGTACCCGGAAGGGACAAGGCAGAAATGGAATCAGAGACTTGAAAACTTCACCACTCACACCTGGAGAACTTAAACAGATTAAGGGTGTTTCTCTGACCCTTAATAATGTCTTCAAAGCAGTAGCACAGCTCCTAGACTGAAAAAGATGTTTTTAGATAGTACCCTTCTCCTCTAATAACCTAAAATCAAAGCTAACATGTAAAAATTCACATAAAGGTAAAGAGAAAATTAATGATAAAATCAAAAATACTAAGTCATAATGGGTAAGACCGTGGACTTGAATCAGAGCTGGGGGCTCGGTTCCGCTCACGAGCCCCCTTATCCTCTGCATCAGTAAGAGGGACTAAATGACAATACCCACCTCATTTGAAGATCAAATGAGACAATACTTATTCAGTACTAACTTCATGGCATACTTACAGTAACCACCTCAAAAGATTAGTGATTTTATATAATCACTAACTTTTTTAATACAATTTAAAAGCTTAACCATAAAAAAAAAAATGCTTAATGCCTTTCTCGTGAAAATATCTCTATCCTCCCACTTGTGGGAGAATAAGAAAAGCACAAAGAAAAATTTTTTAATTTTTCCCTTAAGGTCATAATTCTACTTACATAATTTTAGGATCACTGAAGAAAAATATCAAGTAGAAAAACCACACCCTACTGTTTTTAATAATATGCCAATATTGTGCATGTGTTCAAACCTGAAAAAAATGGAAAACAGCAAATCCAAAGTTTTTAAATTTTGGATCATTACTATCAATAAATATGCTATTACTCATTAAATAAAGTGATAATAAGGCCAGTCACAAAATTTTATAGGGAAGTATTTTACAAGTTTAGGAATAAAAAATAAAGCAGTTTACCTTTGTACAATAAAGCATCCAAAGTTCAAATAGCCTCTCTCTGGATGCCATTCTGGCTTTCACTCTGGCTGCTTAATTTTCCTCAAAAAAAAAAAAAAAAAAAAAGCGTTCAAGACCACAGCATGTTCATTTTATTTTCCAAGTTTTTCAGCTCTTACAGTAAAGTTCAAAGCAGTAGGGAAAACAAAAAGAAGTGAAACAAATGGCCTTTGGTCAATAAAATTCAGCTTCAGCAGCTACTCCAACTTATCTTCATCAGTGGATGAAGATAAACCTGTGAAAGAGAAAAGTATGCAAGTATTAGCTAGAAAGAGGTCATATTAAAAACTTTAAATTTTATCAGAACGAAAGATTTATCTACTTCACTTCCCCCAAACAACAGGCTTAACTTTTATTTACTCGTTACATAAGATGTCACAGAAACTTGTAGTTCAGGAAAACATTATCAGCAACATTATTTCACAGTAAGTACAGTCAGAATCCTCTAGGGCAGACTCATAAATATGCGTGCTCATAACCCCAACTGTGCCCACTGATAATAAACAGCAATACAATAATAAAAAAAAAAAAAAACCTTTCTGACATACAGAATCCTTTTTATTTTCTAGACTGCTTCTTAAATTTGTTGGAAAGGTTTGCCGTCGTGTTGCAGGGCAGGGGAGGGAGGAGGATGGGGGGGTGAGGAATTCCTGGTCTGTTTGTTGAACACTCCTCCTCAAAGGGTGAAAACCAACCTGCCCACCTGGCCTCTCTACCTTTCCTCGTCCAGTAAGAAAGGAGCTCGCACCGGCAAGAAAAATGCCCCGGGAAAGCCTCCAAGTGTTTCGGGAGATCTTTAAATTTCCCCCTCGCATCCCAGACAACCACAACAGAGGCAAACTTTAGGTGTGCCAAGCTGCCAACAAAACCTCTGCAAACGGGGCAACGATTGCTCCACGGCTCCCACCCGCAATCCACACCCGCCCGACCGCACCGGGACACACCCGAGTCAACCTCGCCCCCTCGCCGCCGCCTCCCACTCTAGATCGCGCTCACCACCGACACCCGGCGGCCCTCCCGTTTCTGCCACGCAGCTCCCTCTTCCCTACGACCCGCTCCCCTCACCGCGCTCACATTAGGGGCTTGCGTCGCCGCCACAAAAAGTCTTAACTAGCTCCCCTCGATCCTTAACCAACCCGAAGCCCCGAGTTGCCCCGTGTCACCCCGCAGCTGGGAGGCGGGCGAGAGAGGGAGGCGGGGCCCGACACTCGGGAGGAGCCGGGGGCGGAGCTGGCCCGTCGGCTAAGCTTTCCGCCCTCGGAAACTGTATCCGGCCCCCGGGGCACGCTCACCGTTCATTGGGCCTCGTACTTGCGCAGTCGCAGTTTCTCCTGCTCCTAAAAACCCAGCGCCGGGCGCCAGCCAGCGGGCTCCAATCTTACCCCGGCCGGGACGTGGATGCGGGTGGGAGGGGGAGGCCACGTGCTGACGTCTACGCCGGGCGCTGCTGGGGTCCGTCCGACGCGGTGTTCGGTGGATGACGTCACTTCCGGGAGCCACGGGAGGGCGGGAACAGCGCGCTGAGAGCTCGTTTGTCTTCTGGTACCAGTTGTAACAGGGGGCTTGGTCCTGGTAATATTTAGTAATGTGAAAACAGACAACTGCCCCACCCCCCGCGTAAAAAATCCTTTTCCTTAAACGTGTTTATGCCTCGTTGAGCGATAAGTCCAAAAGGCTAATTTTACCACTATTAAAGACTGCAAAAAACGGTTTTGCTCTTTCGGGAAAGAAAAGGGAAACAAACGGCTGCATTTGCGAGCTACAGGCGGCTTTCAGGGAGAGAGGAAGAGACATCAGGTTAATCAGCTAAGGTACAAGTACGCATTTTTGTTGTGAAAAGGGTCAAGCATGTACAAACGGAAACTAGTATAATGAAACCCCACATAGAGCCACACAGAGCCAATCTTTCAAAATTATCTAGTCCCATCTTGCTTCATATGTACCAGCAGTCAGCAAACTAAAAAGCCAGAGAGTAAATAGCTTAGGTTTTGCAGACAACAAAAATCAAAATAAGAATAATCCATGATATGTAAAAATCAGGTGAAACTAAAGTTTCAGTGTTTTAAACATCTTAAACATAACCATGCCCATTCCTTTACTATTAATGGCTACTTCACTCCAAGATGCACAACGAAGAGTAGTTCAGAGTAGTTGTTTGCGAATCATCCCTTTTCAGCATCTCTCCTTGATTGTCTAGCAGTGTGTGAAACCGAAAACTTCTACAGGAGGAGGAGGAATCCCCCTTTCTGATAGTCTGCAGTACAATTCTTCCAGCTAGTCAGTCCAAGAACCTAGGGAGTATCTTTGCCATCTATCACATGTACCTCAAATTCAACTATAACTTCTAAATCTTTCCTAGTTTATTGTAAAGCCTTCCAATTTTTCTTTCTGCCTCTACCTATACACTCTCCTCACGCATAGCTGATTTTCAACATTGCAACAAAAGTGACCTGTTAACACAGAAACCTTTCCAATGGACCTGTGCTTTACTCCCACACCTCCCTCTTTAACTTCTCTTTTATCCTTGGCCTTCCCTTACTTCACTCCTGACACGTGGCTTCCTTGTTGTGCCTCAAATTCACAAAGCACAGTCCAGTCTCAAGGATTTTAAATAAACTGTCCCTCAACCTAAAATGCCCTCTCCCCTGATGTCCACACATAATCTTCAAGTCTCTGTTCAAAAATCCCCTTGTCCATTGCTGCAGTCTGGGAGACTGTGTACTCCAGATTTCATCTGTTGACATCCTAATCCTTGAGATGATGGTATTAGAAGGTGGAGGCCTTTACAAGATATTTAGGCCTTGAGGGAGGAGCTTTCATGAATGGTATTACTGCTTTTATGAAACAGATCTCACAGAGAGCACCCTAGCCTGTGAGTACACAAGAAGTCTGGGAGTTGGAAGAGGCCGTTCATTTAACTATGCTAGCACTCTAATCTTGGACTTCCAGGCTCCAGAGCTGTGAAAATTAATTTCTGTTTAGAAACAACGCAGTGTGGCATTTTTTATAGCAGCCTAAATAGACTAAGACATCCATGGAGCTTTCCCTGACCCTTCATTAGAAAACAGGATCCCCTTTTCTCCCTTACTTTATTTTCCACTGGAGCACTTACCAGCTGTCACGACTTCTTTGTTTATATGACTTCCCCAATAAAATGTAAGAACCTTGAAAGCAGAAACTTGATTCACTGCTGTATCTCCAGGTCCTTGAACAGTGTCCTAAAGACAGTAGAAGCTCAATAAATATTTGAAGACTGTAAATTACCTCTTTCACTATATGTCTGTACTACTTCATTTCCAGTTTTGCTTCCACTACAAATTCTTGGTTACAGCATGTTGCACTCATCATAACAATAGCGCTATAAAATAGTAAGTGTAATCAATTTGTAAATTATAGGAAAATATGTTGTCCATAAACAAACTTGATAATATTATTGTGCACATTGTTTTCAATGCTGCCTCAGAAACTTTCAAGTGAGTGTAAGTCACCCAGGAATCTTGGTACAATTCTGATTTTGATTCAGTAGGTCTGGGATTCATGGGTCAGAATTCTATACAGCTCCCAGAAATGCCAATGCTGCTGATCCATAGCCCACACTTTGAATATTAACTTCCCACTGTTAATACAAGATGAATTTGGCTTTGGGGTAGTATTGATAGATTTGCATCCATCTACTCTCATCTTCTCCACCTTCCCCTTGTAACTAGTGACAAAAATATTAAAGAGATGTACTTTGTGAAACAAAGCCAAATCAATTGCTACATGTAAGCATTGAATCTTCAAACATGACATCATTGCAGTTACATCTAGAAAGAGATAAGCCCTGGCTGGTAGCACAGTGGATAAGGCGCCAGCCTGCAAACCCAAAGGCCGCTGGTTCGATTCCCCAGCCAGGGCATGTAACCAGGTTGCCAGCCAGGTCTCCAGCCAGATCTGTGGCTGGAGGCAAGTGAACCACAGCCATAAATTGATGTGTCTCTGCCTCTTGTTCTCTCCATTCTCCTCTCTGAAAAATAATAAATAAAATCTTTAAAAAATAAGAGAGAGAAAGAGATAAATACATCACCTGGTGTGATACATGGATGTCCCTGTTTTGACCCAGAGAATGGCAGTATTTTGTTTTAATGTCCACATAATAGGATCAGGCCTTAACGTTGTCACCAATAAGAACACTCCAGAGCTCTAACTTACCCTAACTAACTCACAAAAGACTAATGCATGTAACCTATGTGGCAGGCCAGCCTTTCCACCCCACAAGAGGTCTCTAGCTATGCACTAAAGAGGAGAACATCGGGGAACTTAGCTATATTGTCTCTGATGAAACTGCCAGTTGATTCTTTTCCATCTAATAATGGGGTACACTGGTGACCCTTGAACTTCTGTGAACAAGGATTACCACATTCTAATATTTCCTCTCCATTTTCCCTCCACTGAAATATACACTGAATTACAGTGAAGGATTAAGCAGTTCTTATGCTGAATATTTAGTCTCCCAAAGATTACAAAGTGGGGTGAGGGGTGGGGTTTAGGACTTCTGCCTTTGTTTAGTTAATCCCCTTTCTTATACCACATAAAAAGAAACAAGAGCAATATTTCACTGCATGGGTTTAAATAAGATGTGTACTGGAAAATCCCCAGTTCCCATAGCTCTCCCAATTCTCTTCAGTTTTCTGTGTGACCTTCCTCAAAGTCCTAGCTTTAAGCTGTTCCCTTCCAATGTCTTTATTATCCTCACAGAATAAGAAAGTGTGGGCCTCAGCCCCTTCTTGAGTCTGTCAAATTCTGCTGATGGCATGTAGATTTCAGCTAGATGCCAACTATCTTCCTCTGCTGAGGTTTCTGACAGCTCCCAGGATTGGGGATCAGCTTTGGTTTTACCAAAGTGGTAAAACCACTTTTGTGGGTTGTTCAGTATAGTAATCACTAGCCATATGTAGTTACTGAACACTTTAAATATGACTTCCGTAACTGAGAAGTGACTTTTACTTCTCTTTAACTTAAATAGTCTGGAGTTGACTTGCCCTGTGGTGCATTGCTTATTGTTGACAGAACTGGAGCTGTAATCCAAGACTCCTTAGGCTAGGGTTTGGTTTGGTTTTTTTTAAACTATATTGTGCTGCTTTTTTTGAGTCTACAGGATGAATTTAGAGCAGCATTTCTCAGCCCCAGCATTATAAACATTTGGACTGGATGATTTTTGTTTTTGTTTCCAGGAGTTATACTGTGTGTTGTAGAATGTTTAGCAGCATCCCTGGCATCTACCCAGTAAATGTCGAGAGTGTCTTCCCATTGTGACAACCAAAAATGTCTCCAGACAAGGCAAAGTATCTTGGTGGCAAAACTGTCCCCAGCTGAGAACCTTTGGTTCCCAGAATTTTCTAATCACATAAAATACTCTTTAAGACTCCCATGATAGGCAAGGTAAATGCAAGTTACTTACCTGTAATGGGAAATTCAAGAATGGAACCTTGTTTTAAAAGCACAAATTAACTCAAGACAGAGCTGCCTATTGGCGACTGTCACTAGAACGGAGACTAAAAATCAAGTATGCATAATAATCATGTGTTGAGCACCTACCATGTACATAGTACTATGCGCTTTACATCTGTTATCTCTAAGTCTCAAACTAACATTGCAAAACAGATTGAATTCTTCTCACTTTACAGATTAGATAGCTCTGGTTCAGAAAGTTTCAGGAACTGGCACAAGGTCACAAGGCTGGCTACTTAAAGGAGATGCAAAATTCATACCAATTAGCCAGATCTGAATTTAACATCCATCTACTTTTCTACTTGGATACCCATCTCTCTAAAAACCTCTTTAGCACTCAGGATTGAAAAGGCAGATGTTAAGATTAAGATTTAAAAAAAAAGAAATAAAAACAGAATATACAGAATTCATGAAGAGCTAAAGAAAGGTACATTCACTGGGGAAAGTTGTAGGAGACGACCACTAAATAATTACCATGGTTAAGGCAGGCTTCCAGTGGGGGAACCAAGCGAGATCTTGAAGACATGTTAAAATTTGGGAGTCCTGAAAGAGGAGGCAAATTGGGTAGAGGCTTAATTCTTGAGGAAATGCTCTTCTAAATTTTGGGAATAATATAAGCATTCAGCTGGGGTGGAATAAGGAAGGAGATGAGATTGGGAAGATATAGGTTGCAACTAGCCCTGATTGCTAACTCAATTATTTAGATTTTATTCTTTGTGAAATTAGTTTTTAACTAGGGACATGACAAGATTAAAACTACATTTGTTGCTCTAGACCTTTGATATCTTTCCCAAGGCAACATGTAATCATACAATCTCCGCACCATACAAAATATACTAATTAAAATTCAGTTGAAACATGAAAGAAAACCACTTTGCTTTCATATCTAATGAACTTTCTATGATGGCTAGGAGCTTAATTAAAAGTTAAGATTTCCACACTCCACAATAAATAAAATATCTTTAATCGAGAAGAAAAAGAAAATTACAGAAAATTTTTCTTGAAAAATTAGCATTTTTATCTTTTTAAATTCTTATTTCCGGAAAGAAAAGAAACTTCCGAGACTGAGAGAGATTTCTTTTTCTCATAAAGCAGTTTTCTTGAAATTCAATTGTTCTATTTCAAATTCATGTTAATCAATATCTGAGATTTCTGATTTGTCATGTATCAGGAATATTTATTTCATAGAGCAATACAATACTATAAGAATTAAAGAAAAAAAATAAACCTTTGTGTAGTCTCTACCCCTGTGTCTGCTGTACCACCACGTCTCTTCCCTACATTTTACACATTTGAAGGTCCCCCCAAAAGAATTTATTTATAAAAAACTGTGTATTTATTCTTACATGTTTAAACTTCAGTCACCTTCAAAGTACTCTCTCCATTTGATGCACCATACCTATCGAGATGTTTTTTTCACTGCTCAAAACAGTTATTGAACTTGTCTATTTTCATGCCTTTTAGTGCTTCTACTGTTTTTTGTTTCTACTCTTCCACCATTCAAAATGTTTCCCTTTGAGGACTTTTTTCATCCAGGGAAACAAACAAACAAACAAACAAACAAAAAACATCTCTCAGGGGGTGTTCTAGAATAGGAAGGGTGTAGCATGGGGGTCATGCTGTTTTTGGTGAAAAATTGCAGAACACTCAGCCTGGTGTGGGAAAGAGTGCTTATAAAACACCCATTAAGAAATGGGTAAACATTTTGAAGAGTCTTCAAAAAAAAACAACACTGAAGCTGAACAAAGCCTCTCAAAAAAACACCAGCTGGTACGCTGATACAGATCGGTTTCTAGAAAACTCACCTAGTGGGTGGAAGCCTGTATCACAAGGGACAACCACTCTACAAGATAATTCCAGTTTTTATGGATGCCCCTTCATATGAATATTTCTCACATTAATCTATTGGCATTTTTAGTAACCATATCTGGCACTGTTTTTAGTGTTTTGAATAATTGTTTTGACTTACATATTCATTTGATTTATGGGTTCCTTTTAGTTTTTATCTTTAAGTAATAAAGTAGGTTAATAATTATCATCTTATTTAGAATTAAGATTATGAGATCTAGATCTTCAGTGGTAAATCACTGTAACTGTGACTCACAGTGCCTTTTTCATATTACACCAAAACTGTAATAGTGACCAAATAGGAAACACTTAAAATAATTAATCTCAGATCAGAGAGTTCCTAGTGGTATGGAAAAGCTGACACATAACAGAGGCAGCCAACTCAACAATGACTAAAACAAAAATGTCCTTTACAGTTTTTCAAGACATTTCTTAAAAATTACATTTAATTTTTCCTTTTTCATTATAATGGATTTCATGAAAGGGAACAGACCTTTGTTTACTGAATATTCCATTCCCATATTTATTTCCTGCCAAAAAGATCATTAGCTTTTGTTTATCACATGATTCATCATGATGAAGCACTTTAGTAGATCAAGAGGATTATGGTTTCCAGCTGTAGAAAATAGCGCCCTAAAGAAATAAGTATGAATGAAACAAATTTGTACTTGTTTTAGTATAAATTAAGAGGGAGAATAAATGATTAAAGTTTGCCTTTATTTTGTTTTGGTTTTTGGTTTTTAAGTTTCCAAATGAGAAATCAAGCAGTCCCTTTAAGGGATATACACTTAGTTAATGATTTTACAAACAGAAATGGCATCATAAAAGCCACATTTTCTAATTTGCCTAATTATATTTTCCAATTGTTGGCAGTTACTCACTTAGTCCCATTAAAAGCTTTAAGCAGCTATTCCACGTGACTAGGTTATGGTAAAAAGGCAAGAAATTCTAAAAGCCAAATTACACATTTTGTATAATATTTTATGCACTATAAATTTTATTTCTCATCAGTCAGCTATAATAGCTATTAAAAATAATAGAAGTTAGGACAGCAATTATAAATGGCAGATACCAGATACCTGAGTGACCAGTAGCTGGTCAGCGGAGTCAACAACTTCCTTTTCTTTTTAGGTTCCTTATCCTCCCCTTTTAACAGCTTTTGCTTTAAAGTGGTGTCTTCCATATTACTTAAAAGAGTAATTCTTTTTTTTTTTAAAGCATGTATAAATCATAAACACTGTATTTATTATCAAATACTCATGATGGTTTTGTTATGTATCTTATTAATATGGTATATTACATTAATTAATTTTCAGATAGTAAGCCAACCTTGCATTCTTAAGGTAAAGCCCCTTTGGTCATGGTATTGAATATATAAATCTTTTTATATGTTGTTGGAACAGGTTTGCTAATTTTTTTGTGGAGGATTTTTGCATTTATATATATATATTTTTAAAAATTTTACTGTTGTATTACATCCATCCCCTTTTTGCTCCCCTCTGTCCCCCTCCCAACCCACCCATTCCCCTCAAAGTCAACCCCACCTGTTGTCCATGTCCATGGTTCCTTTATACTAGGTTCTTGTCTAAGCTGCTCCCCTTCTTTGCCTCTGCCTCCCCCCTCCCCCCAACCCCGTTCCCCCTGACCACTAAAGGCCTATTCCTTGTATTCATATACTTGGTTCTGTTTTACTTGTTGTTAGTTTTGCTCATTATTGTCCCGTAATGGGTGAGATCATATGATATTTGTCTTTCACTGACTGGCTTATTTCACTAAGCATAATACTCTCCAGTTCCATCCATGTTGTTGCAAAGGGTACAAGTTCCTTCTTTCTTTAAAAGAGTAATTCTTTAAACAAATGAATTAACATAGGCATTTTGGAATAATGAAAAGAAAACTCTGTATTAATATAATTTGAGAAGCTGACAGAAAGCAGTAATTAAATGTTGAATTGTCTGGATGTGAAAGGAAAAGAAAAAAAGCTTACACATTGGCAGTTACAGAATAGACAGGGGGATGTTAAGAACAAAGGAAATAGAGAAGCCAAAGAACTTACATGCATGACTCATGGACATGAACTAAGTGGGGGCATTGCTGGAGGGAATGGGGTACTGAGTGGAAGAGGGCAAAGGTGGGGAGGCGGGAAATTGGGACAACTGTAATAGCAAAATTAATAAAATATATTAAAGTTATATCTTCCTCATCTTCAACCTTGCCCCCTTCCTCAGCTAAGCCACTAGGAAGACTGTTATCCTCCTATCTCTCCATTCCTGTTCTCCATACCTGTATAAATTAAGGACTGAATTAAGCTAATGTAACAGAGATACCATAAAATACAGTGGATTAAATATGACAGGATTTTAAATCTTTCTTTTATAACAACCTAAAGGTAGGTAAACTATCCAGATGGTAGGACAACTCAGTTCCATGGTGTGATTCAAGAATCCTCCTTCTCCCCTTCTCATAGTTCTTCCAACCTCTAGGATGTTGACCTGTGCAACCAACTCACAGGAAAGGAAAAAGAGGAAATAATGCGCCACTTCTTAAGTAACATCGAAGTTGCACATCACTTCTCATATCCCACAGGCTGGAAAATGGCTAATTCCAGCTGGGAAGGGTACTGGAAAATAATGTTTCTCATATGGAGAAATCCGTACACCAGGTTAGTAGTATGAAAAAATAAATTAGGGGTGAGAAAGAGGAAATTATGTAGTCTTCCATAATACCCTATCCCCACTCATCATTGTGATGATTGAACTTGGTTTGTTTGATTCTCTTATCATACCAATATTTCCAGAGACTAAAAACTATTAGGTTGCATCTACATAACATTCTTCTAAAAGATTTCCTGTAAGTCTGCTTATTCCACAATTCTTGTATAATATACCACCTCAAAAATTTACTAGAATAAAACAAACATTTAATTGTACTCAAACATTCTATGCACCAGGAATTTGGGCAGAGCAAAGCAGGATGGCTTGTGTCTACTTGTCTGAAGTCTCAGCTGGGAGACTCAAAACACTAGAAGTGAATCCCTGGCTGAGGACTGAAATAATCTGGAGATAACTTTACTTACATGCCTGATGACTGATGCTGGCTGTTGGCCTGGGACTTCAGCTGAAATGTCCACACCAACCTGTAGCCTTTACATTTAGTCTATCTATGATAGGCTAGTTTAGATTTTCTAACAGTGATTTCTTACACAAGAAACAAAAAGCACTAGCCATAAGGGTAAAAACTGATCATTTTAACTTCATGAGGCTTAAGAAAGCCTGTTCCTCAAAAGCAGCTTAGAGAGTGAAAATACTTTACCTGGAATAGAAAATATATATTTACAACACATATTTTGATAAAAGAGTTATTTGAAATATGCGAAGAATTCCAACAAAAAGTAAAGTAAACTATCTAAAAAAAGTTTTTATTTTAAGATTGTATTCATTATTTCCAGAGAGAGGGGAAAGGAGAGAGGCAGAGAGGGAGAGAAACATCAATGTATGGTTGCCTTTACCTGCCTCCAGCTATGGAACTGGCTTATGTGACCTGGTTATGTGCAACCTTGTTATGTGACCTGGCTGGGAATTGAACCAGCAACCTTTGGATTCGCAGGCCAGTCCCAATCCACTGAGCCACCAGCCAGGGCTCTAAAAATGTTTTTAAATGGGCAAAATATTTTCAATGGCCATTCACAGGAAGGGAAATACAAATGATGAACTAATATTAAAAAAGGTACTCAAACTCAGTTGTCATCACAGAAATGCAAATTAAAACCATAATTAAAAACTACTATATGCTTATCATCTTTGCAAAAATTAGAAAGTATGGCAATAAAAAGTATTGTTAAGCATATGAAACTATTGAATCATATGTTGTTAGTGAAAGTATACATCAGTATAAGCAGTTTCGAAATTAGTTTGGTACTATCTGGTAAAGCTAAATATATGAATAACCAATGACCCAACCAACTACTATTTTGTATACAGGCTGGAGAAACTGTGCATATGTGTACCAGAATATATATACCACATGCACATATTTGAACATATTTAGACATCAATCTATGCATTTCATTAATTTAACAAATTGAAGGAGAAAGACCACATAATCATTTCAGTAGATGCAGTATGTGACAAAATTCAACACTCATTCAAAATAGTATAAACTCTTAGCAGACTAGAGAAGGTGTGAAATATTAAGAACTCTACGTGCACATGAACTACAGAATATAATGTTTGCTTTTTCTTTTTCTTTTTTTAAAGATTTTATTTCATTATTTCCAGAAAGAGGGGAAGGGAGAGAGGCAGAGAGGGAGAGAGACATCAATGTATGGTTGCCTTTCACCTGCCTCCAGCCACAGACCTGACTGGAGACCTGGCTTGCAACCCTGTTACGTGCCCTGGCTGGGAATCGAACCTGCGACCCTTGGGTTCGCAGGCCGGTGCCTTATCCACTGTGCTACCAGCCAGGGCTCTCTTTTTCTTTCTTGAGGATGAAGGAGGAAAGGAGACAGGGAGAGGAGGGCTGGAGATGCTCAGAGGTGCAGAGATAGAGATGGACATAGAAACTAAGAGGGGTTGCAAGGAGAGACAGAAGAGGAGGGAGTGAGGGAGAAAGGAAACTGAGGAGGGAGGGAGGCAGAGAAAGGGCGAGGGAGGAGAGCAGAAAGAGCCTGTA